>CAUYSK010125460.1:0-72171 GCA_963575035.1 Avahi laniger
CTCTGTGCAATTGTATAGGCTGGATGGAAAAAGCCAAATAGGGGGAGGGAGGGAGGGAGGGGGAGAGGGAGAGGGAGAGGGAGAGGGAGAGGGAGAGGGAGAGGGAGGGAGGGAGGGAGGGAGGGAGGGAGGGAGGGAGAGAGAGAGAGAGAGAGAGAGAGAGAGAGAGAGAGAGAGAGAGAGATATATGCCAAAAATGTGTGGGGTAAAGGGGTGGGGTGGAAAGGTAGGCGCTGGACACAAGTACTGAAGACATGGAGAGGAACCGGCAGTAAAATGGAACACGGTGAGTGCTCACATAGAAACAAAGTCACTATCTCAGAGAATACAGAGGGCAAGAGCTTGACACTAGTTGGGAGGACTAAGCAAGGCTCCTTCCAACAGGTATCCTTTGACCTGGACCAGGTTGAGGTGCTAAAGAACAGAGTAAACCTCAGAAGGACATTTGGGATTAGAATTCCAGCACTTCTCGTGGAATATCATTGGATCCAGGGCATAGAATGTCTGATTATGGGATCCTTTTTTTTTTTTATAATTTAAAAATTATTTTTTTAATTATCTGAATTCTGGTATCTGAAGTTACACAAACACAATTTTCTATGAAAAAGAACAGGAGGGTAAGAAAACACACAGTTCACTTTTGCTGAATTGAAGAGTGTAAGACAAGGCAGAGCAAATCCAAACCTCAGGAGTGAAAAATGACACATTGTTCATTTTGCTAGTTTGGGATGAAGAGATGAATCAAGGATTTATGAAAGACCAGAATCTGGAAAGAAAAGTGTGTAGCAGATCTGAACACGATTATATTTTCCACATTGTTGGAATGATAGCCTTTCCTAGACAGGAAAGGGGTGTTGTTATTGGCAATTACTGTTTACCACTTACAGATGCAAAATCATCAGTGTTTTTGGTAATATTTTCAAAAGAACTATTTGAAAAATTTTTGCATGCCTATAAAATTCAAAGCAAGAACTCACTAGCCATCTCTTGTTTTTGGAGGAAGTGTGAATACTGGGTTTGGATGCATTTGGAAGACATTTCCACAACACGTTTTTATTCTAAGAAGACCACATAAACATAAGCTTTTCAATTGTTTTCCTCTATAACATTGCATTTTAATCCTTTAGCCACTCATTAAAAAATAATAACGGAAATGGAAATTACCCAGTTCTAAAGACGCTATTGCAGTTGTTTTAATTAGAAGGCTGCCCCATTCAATGACTTGATAAAGCATCATTGTTAGCCTAGAGAAAGTTGCTTCCCATCCCAAGTAAGGGTTTCAGCAACAATTATTAGGTAGTCAATTGGTAACCTATGACACCAGCATCAGCCAACATCCTGCTGATGGAGAAGGACCATTAAATATACATATCTTTAATTGCCATAGACACAAAGGATAAGTATCTTCATTTCTGTGAGAAAAGCTTATATGGGAATAGATATCAAGTAACAACACTTAAGTTGACACGTATTATTTTAGGGAATGTATCTGTATTTGGTAGAAAGAGAGACAGAGAGAGAGCAATATTGCATGTATCTTGGTATATATAGCAAAATAGTTTGTACTTGGTTCATTATTAGTATGTAAATTAAAGAGACAGACTAATCTACAGGCAATTAATTGTTCTGTTTAAGGGTGACGTCTCCATTTCATATGAGAAAATCTGCCTTCTCCAAATACTGGATACCCCTTTTGGTCTCAGTTCTTAGAGACCCCTCACCCCTGATGTTTTCCTTAACACCCACCCCTAGCCTGCGACTCACCAAATTCACTCCATCCCTTCCAGGGTTTGCACGAGTCCTGTATTTTCAAGCTGTCCCTGGATATTCTTGTCATAATCATCACCACAATCATGATGTTATTCTCAGAGTCATTATATCTTATTATTAATTTTAACTCCAACTCTTAGAAGTTTATCTCCTTAAACATCATGAATAACAACTTTTCTCAGTTACTATAATGGTTTGACCTTTAGTCTATGTATTCTGTACCAAGAAAAGTATTATCATACTGAAGAGTAAGCAATGGTCCCACTCCTAAAAACTGAATTTTTTTAACCCCTTTTTAAGTAAAATACATTACTATGTTGTCATCCTTGTTACACATTATTTCAAGCTAAAAGAACAGAGTGAAGCGCACTATGGTTTGAAGACAGGGCACATGTGTTATCACCATAAGTGGTACCTTTGCATTAGTTACGTTTTTCAAAAGTCATCTAAAAGAAATCCTGTTCCCTGTATATCCCCACCTCATACACACAGCAATAAAATACACAATACTCGTTGGGTTCTTGGAAATAACTCCTCACTTCTTCATTTTGACATGAGAAGAAACAGAAAGCGAATTATTTACATAATTTAAAATACAGCATGATGTATACGCATTTACTTTTGGGAACATCGCTAGGTGGCAGCTGGTATTCTAAACACCATCATGCATTCTACCCGGTGGAATGGAACACAGATTGTTTATATAAAATGAAAAACTAGGTGCTCGAAATTGCAAAGCCAAGAATTTATTTTTTTCTGGGTCAAAAGAATGAAAATGTTGGCAATCATAAAATAAAATAAAAAAAGATGTGCTGTCAATTTTGATTATCTAGCAGCAGTGATTAAAGTGGGGCTCTGTGCCAGTGATCCCCAGCCCTCGGGCTGCCAACTCTGTGCCTTGCTGTGGCCCCTTCAGTAAAGTCCGAGACAAAGGTGAGGCCGAGGCTGTTCATCGAGTCCCTCTCGATGACATATCGTGACACTGTAGGCTTAAGGTAAAAATGTCAGATCACGGTAGGTTTTAATGACCTACACACTCTACTTTCTAAGTACTAAAGATAATAAAATGGGGTTTGTGTGTGTGTTTAATAACCCACATTACAACATTCCCCATCGCAAGGCACAATTGTTAGGTTTACATGTATCCCAAGTCCCTTTGGCTAGCAGTCTCTGTGCACAACTCCAGCTACAGGAGGCAGGACTGACCCCCGACCCCAGCTGCTGGGCTGAGATTGCTCCAAGGTCGTGCTTCCCACTGGCTGCTTCCAACCACGGATTGAGCACAGCAGGAATATTGAGGCAGGCCTGTCCTGGGAGACGCAGGAGGGCTCTGGAGGTCCCGTTCAGCCCATGGCCTTTCCAGCAGCCTTGCTCCATCTTTCTCAGACTGCACTGGGGAGCGGGAGGCTTTTGCCCGCCTTCCTTCGCTCGGGGTCACACATGCATCCTGGCCTGACCTCTCTGCCCACCTTTTCTGGCTCCTGCCCTACTTTCCCTTACGGACATTTCCCCTAATAAGACCTCTCCATGCTGATTTCCCTGCTGCTCAAGGTACTGGCACTAACACAGTCTACAATTCCATTTGAATATCAGGCGTAGGAAGGTATGAATTGGTAATCTAAGAAAGCCGTTCAGAGAGAGAAAGAAAGAGAGAGAGAGAGAGAGAGAGAGAGAGAGAGAGAGAGAAAGAGAGAGAGAGAATGCGCGTGTGTGTTTACTTAGGAATTCCCCACTTTGCGAATGGCCAACTTGGAATAGCTATTCTGGTTCACCCCAAACGGTACCAGCCAGGTAGCTACGAGAATTACCTTTTTTTTCCGATTTGCCAATAATGATTGCTTTCTTTCACTTCTTTCCCTTACCCCCAAAATGACAGAGACACCACCTGTCACCTGGGCTCCAGTGCTGGCCCAGGGATGGTTCCTGCAGTCACAGTGCTGCGGGACCGCTGGTCGCTCACTGAGCCATCACAGCTGCTCTGGCCCAACCTCTGGTTTCCTAGTCCTGACCTCTGCCTGTTTCCCTCATTCCCTAACCCCAGACGTTCTTCTCTTTCTCAGCATGGCGCACCTGCTCAGCTCCAGACGTTTGCGTTTTCCCTCGAAACGAAGGTGACTGGGTGTCCCAAACACCATCTTTATCAGCTATAAGTCCTTTGCAAATCCGAACTAAGAAAAGGAACATGCAAAGGTCTGGGTATAGCAGGAAGCCCAGAGGCGACGGCGGGAGAGGAAGTGAAGCTGTAGGTGGTGGGGGCCAAGATACCTAAGCAGTCCATGGCTGAACCTTCAGGGTGATGAAAAGGGTTATGAAAAAGGAGAGCAAAAATATCCTCAGTTTATTTCTGGATTTACTTAATTAAAAAAACATCCTCAGTAATTTACACTGCAGGACGTGCAGCTCTCTCTGAACCTTTGGCCCCACCAGCACTGTACAACACACTCATTCACCCGTCAGAGTCTCCCTGACAACTGGCTAACAAAGGAGAGGGCACAGGGGTCCGTGTGTCAGCTCTGGTGGAGGTGGGGCTACGTAGGGTATCCCTGTAATTCCTCCCAACTGACATTGGCTGGATGTGCCAAAGAAAAGTCAAACATGAGATGTCCAAAGTGGAACTTACCATCTCCTTCCTCCCTGCTCTTGTATCCAGGTACCCTGGCTGAGTTGGTGGAGACAGACAGCTGTAAATCCTGAAGTTTTCCCTTTAGAAACACA
This sequence comes from Avahi laniger, assembly GCA_963575035.1. Taxonomy (NCBI): domain Eukaryota; kingdom Metazoa; phylum Chordata; class Mammalia; order Primates; family Indriidae; genus Avahi; species Avahi laniger. Next base: position 4,486 of record CAUYSK010125460.1, read on the forward strand.
GTATTAGAACTCTTGGCCCTATTAGAACTATCTTGTGTTTGTAAGACCTTTGTTACCATTGCTTATCACAATCCTTCTATGGCAAACACATTTTGAGTTCCAAGCAACAGATTCCAAATAAACTGTGGAATAGGATCCATTCGTGAGTTGGGTAATAACTGTGCTAATGATGTGGGATACAGCCTCATTTAGAAAATTATTAGTATTATCATTAATCAGTTAGAGTTATTCATTCGTAGCCTGATATATTTGGAGCTCAGCTTGATTTCTTTCAGGTCTTTTAACTTGTGGGTTTAGCATGAAGTTCCTTGATTATATTTGTTTCTATGAATAGTATTGTTTTGTGCCTTTAGATCCCAATTTAAAATGGGCATAAATCTTAAATATCATCAAATAAAATTTGGAGGAGACTTTAAACGTTGCTCCAATACAATGATTCTCAAAGTGGAGTCTTAGGGCAGGTGCGTCAGCATCACCTGGGAACTCATTAGAAAAGCAGATTATCAGCCCCATCCCGTAACTACGACATCAGAAACTCTGGGGGTGGGGCCCAGAACCACACTTTAGTATAACGAACCCTCCGAGTGATTCTGATCCATGCTTAGGTTTGGGATCTAAGGTATCTACTATCTTTAAGCCAAGAATTATTATCAATCACAGATGAATTAAAACTATTTTAAGTGTCCTATATGTAATTGTCCCTGTGGAGAATACGAAAACAGCTGCAAGAATGAGTTTTGTCTTTAAGAGTTTTCAATCAAGTTGGGAAAACTTACACACATGGAATTAAGAGAAAACTGATAGGACAATAAATGAATAAATGTGTGCAAATCAAACTGTACCACAGGATATTGGAGAGAGAGGACTGTATTCTATCAATTGGGATATTATTAAACATTTGCCTTACAAACATATAATTAATATGGGTGGAAAGGCAAGATGTTCTTCTAGCAAATGAGACAGAAGAGGGTAAAGCCTTTTCTTCCCCCCTAGACTCTAAGAATTGGGTTGGGGTAAATTGAATCGTAGCTCTAAATATGCTATTTTAATCATCAGAGACAATGACTTTACCGTTTTCCTCACTAAGCCACTATCACCGCTGTGAGGGCTAAGAGTTTTTTCATGCCCAGCTGAAATCTCTGCTCATTGACCAGGAAAAAAGCACCTCATAGCTAACTCATAACTGGCACGGAGAGACAGTGGGATATAAAAGCATCTTGCAAAGTTTAAAATGTCATATAAAAGTTAGGTATTTGCTATCATTATTCTTATTTGATTTAAAAGAGTGGCCCTGCTTCTGGGTGAGAGGTTTAATGATTTTGTTGATTCTAAAATGGCAATACGAGAAGTTTCACATTCAGTTCAAAACTTTTAGAAGATCTGTTTTCTTATTCCTTCTGTGGATGTGTCTGAAAATGTACAACAGACAAATCAAAAGCCCCAGGCAAGTTTCTTTGGCTCTCAAGATGATATTTTTTAAGTTGCTGAAATGATAGAAAACCAAATCCCTTTGAAAGGCGGACGGCCTCACTTGTAATTCTATAGGCCTGACCCTAAAACTAAAAAGGGAATAATTTGCTCACGTTCGGGAGTCATTCATTCTAAGTTACAAAAGTATCATTTAGTAAATTACCTTTTCGAAGGCACTGAATGACATCTTAAAGGTCTGAAAGTGTTAAATGACCTCTAAAAAGCGGCCAGTTTACCCCTTAATCACTGATAACATCAGTCCAAATAGCTTCAATTTCTCTAGTGCTAGATTCTGATAAACATAAAACACTTTTATAGACATTATCAAATTCACTCTTAACATCATAGATGGGAGGTGGGGGAAGGGAGTCTGAGAAAAAGATTTTAGAATCTCCCTTGTAAGATAAAGGAATACCCTGGGCGTCAAAGCAGATTTTAATTACAAATTTGTCCAGTAATTGCAAAAGAATACTATCTGAATGCTGCTTTTCCTTTTTTTATTGGTCATGCTTTATAATGCTAATAAAGATGTCTACTTTAATATCTTTGATTGTGATTTATGCTTTCAGGCTGAGAGGGAGCACATGGTGTTAGAATTTAGATTTCGGTCTAGGAAAGAATCTTTCTGAATCTTTTCAGACAGCACTGCGTATGGAGGGAACTCAGTAAATATGTTCATAGGTGTCTCCAGAAAGTAGATAGATGTGTGTACCAGGATGAGAAAGGCTGAGAATTCATTGCTGCATTTAGACTTGCATCAACGTGGCCATAGTAACAACTTCAGGATAGACCCCCTTCTTCACCTTAGATGGGCACCTTTACCTATTCATGATAACTTTAACTTTAGTTTGGTACTCTTACTCAAAAGCCATAAATCAAACTCAGTTAACGAGCTACTTTATCATTTTCCAATAAACCAATGACTAAAAGCTTTTCAAAGAGCAATAATTCATTGTTAAAAAAAATATATAGGGTATGATGGAGGTATACTCTATAGGTATATTTAGGTATAAATAGAGGTTTATAGCTAGGTATAAACAGAGGTTTATACCGAGAGTTTATACTCTAGGTATACTCTAGATATAAACAGAGTTCCACACCTAGAGATACTATGTAGCGATTTCACGCTGTCAGGCAAAAAGCTAGCCAGTGCGCACTCTCCAATTCTTCACACACATTTTTTAGCTTCCTGGATGCTTTGGACATGCACTTGTGACAAATTTCAAGGAAAAGCTCTAACCTTCGATGGTGAGACATGCTAAAGACTCCATTCAGTAGATGAGGTTAAAGATGACAGCCTTAAGTGTGAAATATATGGGGATTTTTTTTCAGTGTGGACTAAAACAGAATTTACTTATAGAGAAGTTTAACTCATTTGACTTACCAACATGGCAATTCACATTTGATTCAAATACGACACTTGGGACACAGGCATCAGATGACCACACAACAAAATGACGTCTACTTCAGCATCAGCCAAGGGGTTTGGGTGACTCTTGGGGGACTTGGGAGAAATATTAAACTGTTTTTCTCCTAATTTTCCCTATCATCTCCCCTTCCCCTTTCATTTGCTCACTTTAGTTGTCGAAAAGGATTTTTTGTTTGGTAACTTTCTCTGTTACTTCAAGCACAGAAGCCTCTATGGTCTTGTCCTACAAGTGGTGGTTCCAAGAGATCTTTGAGGCTTTATGAATGACCGTGGGAAGGCAGAGGACACGGGGCAGGGGGTGGTTCTGGTACCCCGCAGCCGTTCAGGTTTCCTCTGAAACCTCTGCCACATGGTACCAGGGTGCTTGTGGGTTAGAAAGAGGAGAGGAGAGCGCTTTTGAATTTTACTTTTACCCTTTTGTTCTTCATCTATACTTAGATTGGGAACAAAATATCTGAGGGAACGAAAAGAGAAAAAGTATACGCAGGAAGGCAACGAAAGATTAACATCAGAAGACAAAATTAAATAATGTGGAAAAGATTTCAAACATATATATTTTTGTTAAACAAAATCTTCAGTGTTACTGGCACCAATGTGTAATTAAGTCAAACCAAGACATTCACCCGGACAGGAACGTCACCCCCTCCTTCTTCAAGATGGTAACAGTTCACAATGTATTTTTAGTTTTTCTCTTCAGGAAGTCAATATCACCCACTATAAATACACAGTGTAATCTTCTGCCAATAAAACGAGGTCAGCTTTCCTTTGGGTCTCCTTTAAAACTTGAAATCATTACTGTATCTTCCTTCTCCAAATCCCCTCACCTACTTAAAGAATTTACTTCTTCCCCTTTTTAGGGAAAAGAAATACAAAAGCCCTTCGATTCCAAATTAACTCTTTGGCCTTCTTTGGGCCTAAAAAAATGTACTTGTAAGATCATATCAGAATTGACAGTGTATTGAGTAGCTGGGGGCTGTGCCGAAGAAATGGGTAGAGATATTAGAGCACTGACAGCTCGCCCATCCTCTGTCCTCTTTAATCCCGTTAGCCAAAGAGATGTTGTACTTTGAGAAATTTAGGAGCAGGGAGTCCCTCTGGCTAGGAGCACGACAATACCTCCCTCTAAAATGCGCCTAGCGTATTTAAATCTATAAAGTTAATGCCCAATTAAAAAGAAAAAGGAGGCAGATTCTAACTCATACCTATTAGGTTTGCTATAAAAAATAAGAATGACCTACACTCTGCCTTGAGCACAACAACCAGCCAGCTATAACAAGATGACTCTGCTACCCTGCTCTGCTAGGGAATGGGATGCCGTGGCAGATCAAACACTGTTTAATAGAGTATTATAAAAAATACCAGGTATGCATCACCCATTTGCAAGATATGGAATACAATAAAATATACTTAATGCTAAAACAACACTGAACATATTTTAATCTTTCTCTGGCGATTCAAGGCATTTCAGAATTTTTCATTGACTCCAGGTCACCCTTATGAACCACAATTTTCACTATGCCCAGCGAAGCATGGTTATATCAATTAATAGAGGTTTCCATTTGACGGAATGTTTTAACAACTAGCTTTAACAGTATAATGTTTCCACTGGATGGGTACTGGACAAAAACATGAATACCAATCAGTTGGATTTTTTTTTGCATTGGGTGACAGTAGCTTTAGTGCAATGCCTTAAAAAGGGTGCTGTCTTCAAGTGGCTTGAATGATAAAGACGACTTGTCACTAAGATGGGTGGGAATGAGGAGAGAAGCCCAAGTCACTTCCATGACTCCATCACTGTTCTTGCAGCATGTATAGCACAAAGCTTCCCAGTGTAACCAGCTCATGCCTGCAGAGCTCCGGTCTCCCCCAGGGAGGGGTCTACCACTGCCAAATGGCCGGCTAAGTAGTTAACTACCTGGATACAACATCCCAACCGCAGTACAGCAGCACTCCGAGTGGCTGCAGAGTTTCAGAGTCTGTAGCCGACATTCTGACAACTCACGCTTACGGCGATAACCGCCGTGTTGGAATAAAAACATGCTGATGCTAATCCTGTTTCAGTTTCGGTCACACAAGGTGACAGCGACGGGTGTTAATTGAAAAGGAAAACCATAATTCGATGTTGTAACAGTTTGCACCTATCTTGTGCTTTTTCATCCAGAAGATTGAAAAACATTTTTCACAAAGGGAAATCATCTAAGGTAACTTCCCCTGGGGTACGGGGTCACATTCTGTGTCTCTGAAGAGGCCAGGCAATACTTATGTGATGACAGCACCTTCTGCTGATGGACCAGGAAGATCCAGGGAGGGAAAAATGTAATATTCAGTCTTCAGAAGAAGGGAGAGTTGCATTGAGTGACAGGCTGGAGACTGAAGGACATCCCTGCAATCCCAGTTTAGTTCTCCACGTTGAGCGGGTCACCCAGTTCGAGTCTTATCATTCTCTTTTGTAAAATGCATGCATGTCACAATTAAAAAAAAAAAATTTGTTTTTTTCTGAGCTGAACTAAAAGTATTTTAAATGCTGGGTAAATACTTATGGAAGATAACGATAGTTGTGCATTAGAGGTAAAATGCCATACAGAAACTGTGAGCCGTAATAAAATTGTACCTGCTTTGCAGAGATTCCTAATGCGAGGTACCACAACAAGGTGTTAAAATGGCTCTAAGACTTCGTGGGACTAGAAAGGTTAGCCTAGTCTTGTTACACATCAACCAACACACTGCAAACACACACACCGTGGTAGCGTTTTGGCCCTATTCTTTGTTTTCTAACATATTCGAGAGGCAGAACATGAGACGATACCTCAAAATAGGGGCAGGGCCGTGGCTTTTCCACATTAGAGACCCAGGATGAGCCACATTCCATGTGCCCGCTCTGGAGAACTCCAGGCTGGGGTGCAAAATATCTCAGGCAGATGGCTGCATTTCTCACTTCCATCTCCCTGACTCTACTGTGTGTTCTATTTTCCCCTTTTAAAATGTGGTTCATTCTAAAAGCAGAAGAATCGGTCCACGTAGAACTTCTGAAGATAGAGCCCTGAGAACTCAGCGGCACATCCCAGGAGAAACGGTATCTCCGGGAAGAAATCAGGCACAGATTTCAGGGAAACATCTCGCTCATGCTCGAACAAGGTTTTCTTTCTTGTTGAAACTTGTCAAATTCCCTCCATCCACCCTCCTCTATGGACAGATGGATGGACGGAGATACAAATGGACAGACGTTTGCTTATTTTGGTCTGAACATTTCTTGATGAAGTGCAGCTTTCAGCCAGGCTTAATGACTTGCTCGTAAAGCACCATCCACATTTAATCTGTCCACTTCACCCCGGCCTGCTGGACACTTCGTAAATATTCCGTAAGTCATAACACTCCTCTGAAACAGATAACGAAAACAGCAACACAAGATGATTTTTTCCTGCACCATTTGTAGGGATCCAAGCGTTTAGTCTCGTATCATCTCACCATGGCATGGCGAGAGGATGTGGCAGAGAGTATGATCCCACTCAGGAAGGCAGAGAAAAAGAAAGAAGAATGTAGTTTGTGAGTTAAAGGGCTTGTGTTTGTCTTGACCTTCAAATAGTTTCTATCCACCAGCTGCCAACTCTTCTGAAGTCCTGAGAAACACGAGAAGGTGGAGAACTTGGCCAATTGTGAGACATTTTACTATGAGGTGGGGAGAACAAAAGTGTTCTCCAGGTAAGAGGTTGCCCACTGACTTTGACCTCTCAGAGAGAGAGAGGAGTCGGGTGGGGAGAGAGAGAAAGAGAGAGAGAAAAAAAGAAAGAAGGAAAGAGGGGGAGAGAGAGAAAGAGAGAGAGAGAGAGAGACTCTAGGACAGTCCACTAAGCTAATGTCTGGTTGTTTAAAGACGATCCTGGTTAACTCAGCCAGGTTTCTTATGGCCCTAACTCACACTGCCTCAGAGGTGAACCAATTCATCCTCTTACGTTCAAACAAAAGGCATCTGGGATCATCCTTCAGAGAGAGCAAATGAATCCCAGAGGATACATACACACAAAAAGAATGTTAATTCTATCACAGCACTAATGTAGCATTACCTGTAATATACTTCTTTCAATACATTTAGCAGTACCTTAGGTTATATCTAGATATATAAATCAGTTTGAATGAATTCGTGGATAACTGGTTAAATGGTAGAGAGACTATGAACTCCCATATGTGCAAGAGTCGAGAACTCCAGAGTGCTGTAGCAAAAAGAGGATGGGGGAGAAAGTGGCAGCCTTTAAATACTCTTAAGGCCCCCAGTGGAAGACTCTGTATTCCATCCTGAAGCACCCAGAGGACAGACCTGGGGCACACTGAGGTTACAGGGAGGCAGAGCCCATTAGAAGAAGATCTGAGGTTCTGTGGGCAAACCACTTCTGTGGGTACCTTTACGTATGGCAGTTCACTGCATTGCCTCCGAGGCCTGTAGACTAGATACTACTGAACACCACAGTAGAGACCTTGACAATGGCGTTCAGAGAAGTTAAGAAAGTTAGTGCTCCTGGCAACACTGCTTAGAAGCAGCAGAAATAGGATTAGACCCAAATCTGAGCTGCTCCCAAGATGGTGCCCACCTGATGGCCACCACCCCAGGCGAAGTAACTGCTCAAAAGGGAGAGAAACATGCAAGTCGGTACAACACCTGTGGACAGGTGCGTCTGCCACCTGTGACAGGAAAGCATTTCTCTAAAAAGAATTTTAAAGCTCTGAGACTTTGATGATGGGGTTCTTTGGAAGAAATAGAGTGGAGACACCATAAACTTCCATTCTTCTTTCTTTCACTTCTTATTAAGGGCAGTTTTGTGGTAGCAATAAAGGAAAATAACTCGGTATCGATGTTCGGTAAGCTCCCCATCAAACAGAGAGGGAGAAAGGAAGAAGGATGTTGCTATAAAAATATCTGTGAACGGATCCATCCACAGAAGACAACTTTAAAAGCCGGAACAAATGGATTCTCAGTTGCCCTTTCTTCCCCATTTCTTTCTAACAAGTGCAATCTTTCCCAACTCAGGTCTGAGCAATTCCAAATGATGACTTGATTTGCAGTGATGGACCTAGCGGGAAGCAGGGGAGCTCAGTGGAGCGTTTAAACGGTCGTGGTCGAGCACGGGACACCGGCAAGTCACCTTGCCTCTCTGAGCTCCGGTTTCCACGTGAGTCATAAGAAGGGACCCCTACGAGCCTTTTGACTTCAGCCCCCAAGAACACAAAGGCCCTACCACAATAGCCAAGTGCCTGTTTCTTATTACTGAAATTACTGTGTATGAGCAGAGGATGTGGCTAAGAATATAGCATGCTTTGGTGCCAGAATACCTGGGCTTCAAGCTCAGCCCCCCCGCACCCCGCTTTCTAGCTGTATGACCTGGGCAAAGTATTTTTTTTTTTTTTTTTTTTTGAGACAGAGTCTTCCTCAGTTGTCCTGAGTAGAATGCAGTGGCAACATCATAGCTCACAGCAACCTCAAACTCCTGGGCTCAAGTGATCCTCCTGCCTCAGCCTTGCGGGTAGCTTGAACTACAGGCACCACCATGCCTGGCTAATTTTTTCTATTTTTAGTAGAGATGGGGTCTTGCTCCTGCTCAGGCTGGTGTCAAACTCCTGAGCTCAAGCCATCCTGCCTCTGGCCTCCCAGAGTGCTAGGATTACAGGCTTGAGCCACGATGCCTGGCCATTTGATGACATTTACATAAGTCTTTTCAAACAAATCTGTAGGATAAATTCCTGCAAGTGGAATTGCTGGATCAGAGGGGTTGTACGTGTGTCATTTTGTTTGAAATTGTTGAATTGTCCTTTGTAGATTTTGTACCAATTTATACTTCCATCAGCAATGGAAGAGGACAGCCTGCTTCTCACCCCATCGTTAATGAAATCTGTCGTCAAATTTTCTGACTTTCGCCAATCTGATAATCAAAAAGTGATATCTCAATGTAGTTTAATTGACATTTCCTTTATGAGTGTGCTGTGTGCCTTTTCATGTTTTAGAAAAATTTGAACACCCTTTTCCGGAAAATGATTATTCGCATCCTTTGCCTATTTCTCTATTAGTTTGCTGGACTTTGTCATTTTGATTTATAGAAACTCTTAACATATTTTCAGTAGCAGGCCTTGGTCTATGATATGAATTGCAAATATCTTTTTCTAGTCTGTAACTTTTTTTTGACTTTTCTTATGGCACTTTTGTTCTGTGTACATTAGTTTGCCATGCAGATTTTTTAAATGTAGTTGAACTTAATTTTTCTTTTATGGCTTTTGGGTTTTTTTATATGATGGTTTCAAAAAGGCTTCCCCACTCTGCTATTATAAAAGAATTTTCCCTTGGTGTCTTCTGATAAGTTTATTATTTTCTATTTTGCATTTAAACCTTCGATCCATTTGAAATGTATCCTGGTATAAGATATGGATTGCAATTCTTTTTAATTGGATGAATTCTATCTTTTACATTTAGAGAAGAACAATATGTTAAAAAGTATGTGTAGGGTAAAACACAAAAACCAAAACCAAAAAAACCCCCACCAGCCTTGAAGATTTCAAGCAAAGAGAAAATGAACAATTATTCTTGTTAGATAACTCTAACAGCTGAATTTCTTTCAGTTCTCCTGATGAAAGCACGCCCGACGCTCTTTTTCCTCTTTTCAACAGTTGTCACTCATTTACTAAAAATATTAATCTTCACAGTGAATTGAATTAAAAATTATAGATGGTAACACTGGGTGAACATTTCTGATGATGACATGAGTGATGGGTTTTATTTTTCACGCTTTCCACGTGATTCTCTTCTGTGAGCGTCCTATCTCCTTGGCTTCCAATGATTTAAAAGCCTCAATGCAATAACAATATAATCATAAAAGCTAATTAGTAAAGATTTTGTGTCTTGTTAATGATGTACAATTGATTGTGGCTCGAGGACACAACAAGACGAACCATTCATCTGTGACGAGCATTGCATTTTATCTTCTTACAATGGCAAGGTGTTGGCATTTTTATGACTGTGTTTCCATTATGTAGACATTTGAAGCAACTCGCCAATCTGTTGTCCTCTGGCATCATCTTTTGCTACGACCAAACCTGAGCCCTTTAAAAATGGAGAGATAATTCTGGATGCCTGATGAGATGGGAGGAATGAAGAAAATTAATTACATATGGACCAAATGGCGAACCACAATCAGGGCATCCTTTATCGACTCCATCTTTGCTTAATTTTTTTCAATTGTGCTTTTCTCCCATAAAGCTAGAGGCCATAATTACCTTATACAAATGCCTGATTAAAAATAACTTTAAAGTAGCCATTTAAGTAACTATAATCCTCCGCCTCTTGTCTTTTCTTTTTCCTGCACCATTTTGTATTCATTGGTTCTTTATAAATAAATAGATGTAGATGGACAGAGACACTGATACAGACAGACGTTAAAGTATTTACACAGAGGAGGAAATGCTATGTGGAAACTCTAGGACAGTCCAGGAAAAGCCACTGCCCAGGTGTTCATTCCCTGCTAACTTTCTCCCCGCGGTCCAATGGCTGGAAGCCTTCATCCCTGTCTTCCTCCAACGCTGAAGCCATGAGCAATTGCAGCTCCCGTCTTTAGGGTTTGGTCCAATACCCCATCTTTCAAAGGGATGCGAGTTTGGCTCTTCGAGTTGGTCTGGATCTCACAGCTGTGATGAGAAAAGTACGTAATAGGTGCAGAACCTCAATGGGGAAGGATTAAGTTTGCTATGACACGGCTCTTTGCTCGGAACGTACAACCAGGGCAGTGATGCTGGCACAGTGATTCCCTGTTGCTATTGTCTAACATTTGAAAATGGCCAAAGAGACGCTCCTGGGATGCCTGCGGAGCAGCTCTGGAGCCTCGCTCCCATGACCCGGGGTAGCCACGCGCCCTGTGGGGCCCTAAACACTGTACTCATCTGGGTGCCATCTGCACCCCCTTTGCTCTGCACCCCCTGCCTCTCTCGGACCAGATCGTGGAGCCCAAGGTGCCTGGAGCCTGCGGCCAACCCCAGAGCTTGTGTCAGATGGAGGCAGCATCTGTCAGCGCACGAAGCATTTGGTGTTTTGGAGATCACAGGACGCCTCTTCCTCTCTTGTGCTCGTCAGCTGGCTTGGCACTGGCTTAATGGTATTTGGGTCGCTGGGCCCCAGGGAGGAAAGAGGTTAGGGGGATAGAATAGAGGATTTATTTTTTTTCTCCTTTTTTTCTAGGGACCTAGAGCTTAAAATCAAATGGAAAAGCATGAGTCGTCTTCTTTCTTCTTTGCTCAAGGGTAAACGAGCTGGCTCCACAGGTGCATTGGAAAGCCACTAGGTGCATTGGAAAGAAGGAACATGAGACACTGAATTGGGGATTTCAACTTTCCAAATTAGTGTCCTCAGCCACCCAGTCACCCCTTTTTGCTGGTGGCTGTTCACTGAACAGAGTCTCTCCACCACGAAGGGCTTGAATATTTGATACTATGAAAAAAGAGGATGGAGCAGGTGAGCTCCCAAGAGGTTTGAAGAATTTGTTCTGATAGCTTTGGGATCATAACTGGCTTTTGTAGTCACCAAGCCCCTAGCTAAATAATAGACCACGATATAGCCAAGTCACAAGTGGGGCAGGAGCTATTTTCACGAGTGACCACAATACCATCCAGAGAGCATCCCCGCTGCAGCACACACGCCACAGAGCTAAAATCGGACTGTTCTCGCCTCGGACTGCCAAGGTGTTTTCCATGGAAATTCTACTTCTGTTTGGTACAAGTCTAGATTCCAGGACACCAGGCATGACACACTTTCGCAAGAGGCATTTAGCAGCAGATGCGTATTTAATACGTGCTGAGAGCTGCTGCTGTTCTGTCTCCTACACTTTAACCGAACTTTCATATTTTGCACTTGTGCCCTGGGGCGATTTAATCACAAAAGTTGTGATGTGATGGGCAAAGATGACAAATAAAGTAAATGGTTCCAATTTCCAAAAGAGGCAGCAGCAATGGGAGTCTTGGAAATACTACGGAATTGCTGTACTTCATATTGCCCCATGACATCCTCGCAATTCTGCAGTTCCTCTCTACTGCCTTCAGTGGGGCAGCCCTTGGTAAGGTGCTGGTAAAGAACATACGTACCCCTCATGCACGCAGGATAAAATGAACGGAATATTAAGACCTGCATTGTCTCTTCCTGCAGTTGCCACTGTTTATGAGATCGCTGCACAGTTTCTTTGTCCTTTCCCAGGTCCCCATGCGAAATCCCGACTGCTTTATGCCTCTTTCCCCCTTCGCTCAGATCCAGCGCTTGCTGGGACCACAGACAGAAGCAGATGACCCTACGGGGTGGCACAGAGCAGCCATTCTCTCACCTGCCACATCTGTCCTCAGACACACACACACACTGCACCTGTTCCCTCCTAGTAATGCTCGCTGGAGCTCCAGAAACCCCAAGATACAGAAGATGCTCAGAACTACCGTTCAGACCCCGGTTCTTCCCCAGCACAAACTTCCTGCCTCTGTTCTAGAACAGAAGTTGAAGGCAGAGGCACACAGAGTGCCTGTCCTGCCTCCTTGCTCAGCTATCCTCCTGTAGCCAGGGGACAAACTCAGGAAGCAGAGGAGGGAGACGTGAAGACACAGGGTCCCCTGCATTGTCAAGGTAATCAGAGAGGACTGGCAAGCAACACAGGGTCAGAAAGGGGACATGTGCCCTTTTAAGTATTAAAAAAGACAAAGTGTCATCAACCTGAAGAATGTGACTCTCTCATGCAGGCAAGATGAGGGTTTTCAGCCAGAAACTGATCCCAGCCTTGTGAAGAGAGCCTGAGTTTCTAGGGCTCTTTCCATTTCTACTGCCACCATCTTGTTCCAATTTTCCATGCCTCTGTATCATTGGAGTGGCCTCCTAACTGGCTGTCCCCAGTGTCCAGATCACGCCTCATGAATTACGACCTTGAAAGCAGAAAGTTGAAGGCTTTCAAGTGTCTACCAGGGAGTGTACAGTAGGTGCTCACTTATTCATTAGTTTCTCTCCTCTGTAGACACTGCAAGCCAAGCATTGTTCTAGACACTGAGGACACAAAGGTAGTAAGATACCGTTTCCCTCTCCAGGACGCTTGTAAGGTATTCAACATGACGTGAAATAATTTACAAATTATGGGAGTGGTACTCCGGCCGTCCTTAGTTTAAAAGGATGTTTCGTGCTACCGTCTACTCCTGCCTCAAAAATCGAGGTGATTACTTGGCAATCTGGCTACGCCTTGGAGGGCAAAAGAGCTGCTCGTGTCTTGTGTTAACTGGTGACCAGGGAGGGGGTGGAAAGGGTGTATTACCCTGCCTCCCATCTGTGCCCAATTAGCTCTAAATCTCCAGGAAGAAACGTGGTCAGGATGTCCAAAGGCATTTCCGCCCAACTGTGCATCTAAAGGTGGGATTCTGAACAGCAGGCAAGGGACTAGCTAGAAAAGGTGTGTAAGGCTGCCTGGGACTGCGTGTTGAATTTTGGCATTTGAGAGTGAGTACGTGCACTTCTAGTGGATTGAAAACCTTCCTCTGCCTTCTCTGATCCTACACACGGCAAGGAGAGCGAGGCTGTCCAGGTCTGCCCGCGACACGCGCTGCACGTTCCGAAGATGCTCCGTGCAATGGAAAATACCACCGTCTGCTCCAGCACGAGAGCCGTCCTTCTAGCTTATCGACCTTTAATGCAGCAGCTTCTAACAGGTGAGACTTCAAAACGTGTTCTCACCAGAAGAGAAGCTCAAAGATGGAACAAAAAGTAATGTAAACGCCCCCTAAAAGTGAAAACGGACAAAACGTGCATAGTGTAGTTGGAGTGTTGTAGCAGTTAAGAGCACAGCCTTTGCGGGGAGACTGCCGGGGGGCTGCACAGGTACTAGTTGTATAAACTTGGACGAGTGCAGAGGTTTACTAATCCCCCTACACCTCACCTCTAAACGCAGACAGTAAAGAAACTTACCCTGGAAGTATTATTGCATTAAATAAATTAATATTTGCAAGATATTATACTTAGAACAGTGCCTGGCAATAATTAGCACCATGTAAATGTTTATTAAATTAAAAGAACTTTTAAAACTTCACCTCTTTAGGAAAAGAAACATCGGGCACACAGACCCATCAGTAACCTCGCAGGACCCGGGAACCCATGTACGACCTCATGATTATTTGATTTCCAACAGTCTACTGGGCAGCAAACACCATTTGTGGGGAAGACAAGGGAGTAGGTCTTGCCACATACGGTACATTTTTATACTTACTACTCCTTTAAACGGAAGGAACGCATCCAAAGAGGGGGAAAAAAGAATCTTTCCCAAAGGATACTTGAATAAACCTGAATAAATGAAAGTTCTGCAGGTGATTTAACCCTCTGGATAGAGCGACACAAATTCTACACCATTAACGAGCATAACGTGCGCGCCTGTGGGGAGCGAATTCCCCAAATTGGCGCTCTTAATGCCTCCTTTCCCCCTTTATATGCAATTTCATCTTCCTGGGGCCCGTATAAATCTCTCTCAGCCTGCATTATCTTCCCATTATGAGCGCGCGGCCATAATGACAGCCACCTGTTTTAATGACAGAGCCAGGATGTCGTCGTTTGCAGCAGAGCGTTGCTAATCTGAGCAACCTTTCCCTTCAGGAACGCCGTCCCGCCCTCTCGCAGTCACATGCCGGTTCCAGGTTCCAGAGCGCCTGTTCCCCTCCAGTTTGAAAAGGTAAATTCCTCCCCAAGGGGGCTCCCCTGCCTCTGTCCCAACGCCCTGCTGCAAGATCGGTATCAGCAGGGGGAGGAAGTGGAAGACGGAAACACACTGTTTGAGAATGAACATGAACGTACTGGCATAGCCCAGTCGGAGATTGGTCGGCATCGTCAACTGCCACCGTCCCTGGGCTTCTATCCTGGAGCAGCTCCTGACGGGCCCTTGCTGTCAACTCCAGCAGGATGTTAGGTGTGTGTGATCAACAGTGCCGTGCATCTATCTAATGCCAGGGACTGCCACCAACACTGCGTGCCACTCGGCTACGCACAGAGAGGGGCTCCCAGAGCTCTGGCCACCTCCAATTAGCCCCAGTGACATCCCCAGGCTCCTGGATGCTGCCTAGACAGCTGAGTGTGGATTTTGCCAGCGTCAAAGCCGTGCTGGCACGACCACCTCAGTCAGGCCCAGGGAGCTCCCAGCCCGCCCAGGGTCCTGCAGATGCAGCAAGGTGTACGCTGGAAACCACGTGGGCCTCTGGGCAAGGCCTGGCTCTTCCCCTTGCCAGCCCAAAGATAGCAAGCGAGGCTTGTCACTTCACCGACAAAAGGCTTTGCTGCCAACAGGTGACACATGCCAGGGTCTGGCCGAAAGCAGATCCTCAACGTGTGTTACCTGTTCCCCTACCTTCGCTGAACACCTAAGGCCTGTGTGTGCCCGAAGGCCCAAGACTTCTCCACGAAGCCAGGGAGGGAAATGCTGTGAGCTGTCCCCACCCTCGTTCTTCCTGCCTCCACGCTGGGCTCCTCGGTGGCACCGCAGCCCCAGGCTCCTGCTGCCCCCCTCTGCCTCGGGTTGGGTGTCTAGGAGACTCACTGACCCCGCACACGCCTTTCCCCCTTCCATCCTTGCTTAAACAGAAGCCCTGGCGCTCCTCTCAGGCTAATCCCCTTGCACTCTGGAGCCAATGCCCTCCTGCCTTCTCAGGGACACTCCCCTCTGCCTCTGCCTCCATTCCTCCTCCACATTTAAACAAGAGGAAGTCGTCCTCTCTTTGACAAACACTCTACCTGCAAGCCCATCATTCCCCCCTCAGCTACCACCACCTCTCTCATCCCCTCCCAAGCTGAGCTTCTTCAAAGAATTCCCTACACTAGCTCACTTCCAACTCACTTCTAAATCTGCTCCAGTCTGACTTCCTTCTTATCTCTTAGGCCAAAGCTTCTTTCGGGTGCACCTTTTCCCCAATCCTCAGCACATGTGATCACCATGGCGCTAGTCCAGGTCCTCTGCTCCTCTCGAGCAAAATACTTTTCCCCGAGTCAAATCTGTTTGCCAGTGACTCCCAAAATTATATCCACGGCCAAGGGAAGAAGTGTTTCAAGAAGAAATTAGTTAAAGGTATCAAACACTGCCAAGAGACTAAGTAATACATGCAGTGACGCGTCTACTAGATTCGGCTGTACATAGGTCACTGACAACTTCTATAAGATTTTCGTGGTGGGCGTAGGGACAGAATCTCTCACTTTGCAGATCAGTTACCTAAACCCAATGAGTCAAAGTGACTTATGAGACCCAAAGTCACATGTCTAGATAGATCCAGTACTAGAACAGGGACTCTTCACTTCCAGTTCAACATGTACGCAAGACAACACTATGTTTTTTATAGTAAGTATGGCCTGGGCTTGTCTCCTCTTGTGAAGGCAGAGAACTACTCTTTACGGCATGGCGGGCCCACCTTCTGACACGCAAGTTATAGAGTCGACCCATAAAGGAGCGATCTTGGGTAGGTGATGTAAGTAGATTGTTAAGAATGGTGTTTTGCCCAGGGCTCTAGAGTTCTTCTAGAGCATCTGAATCTTTCGAATCTAGTCCTAGATCACAGGACTCTTGTTCCCTGCCATAATCTGCGCATTCTTGTATGAAGTGTACAATTGAGTTTCTCCTCTTCCCATTTTTTCTAGGTCTCAGGTCCACATGCCCTTCTCCTTTGAGAGCTTAACTAATTCTTCCCTCAGCCCACGTGGGAGTCCTGTCCCCACAGGAAGTCATTTGATAATGATGCTTGTGGGTTCCACCCTGGGCCTTGCCTTGGCTTGAACTCTGGTTCCCTCTTGGCTATAAGGGGACAATCTCCAATTATCAAAGGAATAGTTAATCTAATCATCATGTTTTCTTGGCCCTGTGACTCTCAAGGTACTAATCCACATCACCACAATAACTGAGAATGTGTCCTAGAGTACAGCAGTTGTTGCAGGGAACACAGCTCTCCATCATACAGCAGTCTGAAATCACATCTGTATGAGGAGCATCTCAAGGGATCCCCAGTGATCTCTACCTCCTGGTATTCATGTCCTTGGATAATCCCTCCTTTGAGTCTGGGTTGGACTTCATGACTCATTTATAATGAAGAGAACACAGTAACCGTGATGGGATGTCATGAGGTTAGGTCATAAGAACATGAGGGAGATCCCAGGCAACAGAAGGCCAGGAGCTAAGGCACTCAGTTCAACAACTCACATGGAACTGAATTCTTCCAACAACCGTACATGTGAACCTGAAAGCAGATCCTTTCGCAGTCAAATTTTCATGTGAGACTGCAGCCCCCGCCAAAACTGTGATTGCTGTCTTGCGAGAGACCCTGAAGCACAAGTCCCCAGCTAAGCAATGTCCAGTTTCCTGACTCAGGGAAACTGAGATAACAAATGTTTATTGCTTTCAGGGGCTAAATTTTGGGATAATTTTTTATAGAGAAACAGATAACCAATACGGGATTCTAAGCCAACACTTTTGCTTGATTCAAGAGTACAAGAGAAACATATCCAAGGTAATTCCAGCACCCCCCAGGCCTAAATTGAAGACAGAAAACTACACTGCCAAAACTCAAGCATGATGAGAAACACGGTTAATGAAGGTTATTGACTTTTGATTTCTAAGGTCAATGAATAAGAGGACAGTAACACTAATGTCATTCTGTTCCTTCCCAACTGGGGAAATGGAAGAGACAAGTCATTGTTCCTTGCTCAGTGTCACTTGGCTGTTGTTTTCTGTGGCTGATTTGGGCAGATGGAAAGTGGGTCTAGGATCCAAGTGCAGTGTTAGCATTAATGAATTCCCCAGATATTCTGTTTTCCTGGGGTAAATTTTATAACTACCACCATTGCCAACCAAAAATTAAATCAATAAATCAGTATGAGGGAATTGTCAAGAGGAGCTAGGGGTCCTGCTAGAAGAAACCAAGTGTTTATGGATTGAATTCCCACACCCTCCGTGGCTGGCCTGCCACCCAATCCCAGGGTCACGGGAGGCCTAGCTAGAGAGATGGCATCAGGCCCCCGGGGGTGGGAAAACACTTCAGTACTCTGGGTCCAAGTTGGCCCTGGTATCTCTGTAGCACATTTCTCCACTCCTCCAGGAAAAAAAAAAAGTATCGTTGCCAAGCTCCTTCTGCTCTTGTATCTGGCAAGGAATAAGTATTTCTAACTCATTAACCCTTTCCCAGTACTTTCAAACTCTACATGCTCAATGCTGCTTTTCTGCGTGTCCCTTCTGCCCTGATGTCATTTCTCTAGAACTCAGGACCCAGCAAAGAGGACAAAAGAGCACCGTCACTATGCATAAGATAGACACAGTTGCCACAATTAAAGAGGGATATTCAGTAGAGAAGGGGTCTTTTGAGGTTTTACATTAGCACTACTGGGTAATTCATGGAGTCATATAGCAATCATGACTGCTATGAAAGTTCCAGACAATCAAAGCCAGCAAATAAGCCAGATATGTACATACTTTTGCAAGGAATTCCCTCACTCTCCACAACCCTTCCCGCCCCTCGCCACCACTACACACACTTACACCAAAGAGACACACTCTCAGGTTATAACTAGCTATCTACATAATAAGAACTATCAGAATAATAAATGCAAGTGATCATGTGCTATTTCTAGATGTTTCTGTTTAGTGCCATGTATTTAAAATGTCTGTATGAGCTACTGAATTTTGTACTCTTCATTCAAATATGTTAATGGAATGTAAACAAAGCCATTTGTGTTTTACTGAATGTCTTCACATCTGCAAACGTCCAAGCGACTAAAGCAATTTTTTCATTTTTGTCTGGATGTTGGACATTGTGCGTCCTTACTTCCAACCTGCATTCCCCCGTCCACCCCACTCCTTCCCCACCCCCATGACCAAGGAGCGAGTTAGCTTTCCTGTTCACTGGTCTGGGACTCAGCATGGATAATCCACATAGCTCTTCAATGATTCACTGAGAACCGTGAACTGCCTGGAACATTAGGAATTCATACATCCCGAAAAATCATACATAAACATACTATTAATCTTGTAAAAATACTTAAGTGGGTACAACATAACTACTGAAGTTAAAAGTCTGAGGCCCCTAAGTGCCATCTGTTAGAGTTAATTAAGGTTGTCGACATATAGAGCTAGGAGCAATCTCTCTAGCGCGTGCACGCTCTCTCCCTCTCTCTCTCTCTCTCTCTCTCATGCCTACACTTCCTTTTCTTTTCCCATCATCTCACACATACTAAATCTGGCAAGTGTAAAGTTTAGATATTAGCTTGGGGACCTAAATCAGAAGTAAAATACTATTTTCAAAAGCTATCTTTAATCGTCGATCTATGTTGCTGTCTGACATGCTGCCAATGCTGGCTTTTCCAATTCTCTTTGAGCCATTCATTTTTCTCCCTTCCTCCCTCCCTTTCTTCATTGGCTACATACTTATGAAGCATCTCCTCGGTGCCAGGCACTGCAACAGGGGTTGGGAAGACAACTGTGACCACACAGATAAGGTCGCACTGCCAGGGCAGGGCCACCTGCAGATCCTTCCCTGACAGGCCTATGGATTCCTGCCTCTTCCTGCCCTGAGAGTGCTTGGCCTCGGCACGGGGAAGGACACATGTAACCAAAGGCAGATGCCCTGGGAGTGACCTCAACTAGCCAGGGCAGATGGATAAATACAGCGGCTTCCTGGCCCCTCAGCGGGTCACTGCTTCACAGTTCCCAGTGGGTTAGTCCTGGTGGCCCAGGCAGTGACCCACCAATGCACACGTGTTGCTGGCGTCCCCCGTCCTGTCTCACATCTCCCTCCCCTCCTGTCCTTAGACTCAAATCCTCGTCTTAGGGTCTTCTTTGGAGAAATTCACTGACCCTACAAATTCACTGGGGAGATGCCAGAAAAGGATCTCTGAATTATCATGGAACTCCTATTTTTTCCAAGTAATTCAAACAGCAGAATGCTCAAATAATTCAAGTCGAGAATCATCCAAAGCTAAGTTGCCTGGTCTGTTTGCAATGGTATTTTCACATATCCGTAAGCATCACAAAAATCCATAAAGTGTTCATTCAAATGAAATTTGAAGGACACAGAAAACACAGGCATATTTCTCTGAAAGAATTATCATGCAATGCCCTAAATATAATGCACTAGCATTTTTCATTCTCTAAATTTAAAGATAATCTTTTGGTATTTGGGTCTTTGGACTGGCTGTACTGTTTGGCTTTTTGTTCAACGTAAACAACATTTCCTATTCTGCAAAATGGTATAATTCCTAGAATCAAACCAATTCTACTTGGTAAACTTTGCTTGAATGCTATTTTTCATCAACATCACATGCCTATTAGAAAACAAAGAACAGCTGGCTTTTCACTAAAGTGATTATTTTTTATTATTGAATTCTGAATATTCAGCATTACCTATCTCTCCCTATCTCTTTTGAGTCATTCCAGATTAGATTGCTATGTCCAAGACACCTCAGTTTACATTAGTAGAGATGATAGAATGAATGGAAATGGAGGTAAAAGTAGAGAAATAACATTGCTTCTATAATACTTTTCGGTTTCATATGGAATAAATAAAACAAAGACAACTTTAACATCTGTGCAGTCAATAAATGTCAGTTTCCAGGAATCAGCCTCAAAACTATAGTTAATTCACAGACTTTCTCTCTCTCCATATATATATGTTCACACTTGTCATACCACTTACATGTATGTCATGACTCGTACTGTCCAAAGTCACTGCTACAGAATGAGACTATCTGGGACTCAATTACTTGACACAAATAATACTTCACATTTGTGACATAAAAACTTTCTAATACAAAAACTTCTGGTTGCTCCTTTAATTCTAGCGCCTCACCGTAAACTCAGAATTGAAAGTCAAATCTTGACTGATATTGTATTCTGAACTCACACGGGCTCAATAACATGATATGGCCTTTATACAGCTCCTTCCAATCTACAGGATTCTACAGCAGTTTTATATTAACAGTAACTCAGAGTTTGAAAAGAAATTACTCCTGCCGTGCAGGTTCCAAAATGCTTTGTAGCATCTTCTCGAAAAGTAAATAAAAACAAGTCAATCAGATAGAAGGTAGAATCATAAATAAAAGCACCATATTCTTAAAGGTCTCAATGTGGGCCTTGGAAAGGGACTGCTACTTCTTTCAAACAAAATGTAACCGGTGGTTCTGTATTTCTTGGCTACTCACAGGATGGTGTGAGGGCCAGAATTATTGGAACCCTGTAGAAGCTTGTTAGAAACGCAGAATTTCAGACATCACCCCAGAACAACTGATCAGGATATGCATTTAAGCAAAATCCTCAGGTAACTTACATGGACATCAAAATTCGAGAACCACTGTTCTCCACCAGATACAGATAACTACCATCCACACGTGTTTCAGCACTTTGCTTTTATTTCAATAGAGCAAGGCTATGGTGGGAAATAGCAGAAATGAGGTTTTTATCCCCAGGGGTGGGAGAAATAAGCTACCAAAGAATCAGGGGAAGAAAGGGACAAATAGAAAGTGGTTAAAAAGGCTCCTGGCTCTGTCACCCCAAGAACAGGCACTGAAATGATAGCTGGGGCTCCATTCACACCAAGCAAATATCAGCTCGTCCAGTGAGCCCAAGTAGTGTGGTTACCAATATGATCTCCTGCTTTAGACTCTCTGATTTTAAGTCTACTCATCTGTAGAACAAGGAGATGACACAAAACAAGTTCCAAACAGCTCTAAGATTCTATAATTCTAGCTGCAAAAAATAACAGGCTGAGCGTACATTGCAGGGAGAACAGTCACGTGACATGAGACTACTTGCACAAATCGCATGTAGGTTGCTTGTGATCTTCTCATGCACAATCTTTTAGTTAAAATGTGATTAATGCTCCACCGACAATAAGCATTTCTTTACCTTTTTTTTTCCCCCTCTGCAGGTCTCACTGTTTCTTTCTACTCGACAAAAGCCAACTACAAGGCACATGGGTATTGGAGAAGGCAGAGGGTCCAATGAGAGGGAGGAAGAGGAAAAGAGTGAAGAGTGTAAGCAAACTTAGCAAAACCCCTGGGTTATGAGAATTCCCGACAACACTGTGACTCTACCTCGCTTTCCAGGGCTTTGTTCCTTCTGCAGGACTTCATGTTTCAATTATAAAGTATAGTCATCCTTTCCTATTGTGAGGAAGAAGAGCATGTCTTTCGCAACCTCACAGGCAGCCCTGTACGATGTTTGAGTGGATACAAGCATCCCTGTATCTCAAATCCCCTGGCTCAACAGCCGCTGGGATGATACACCTCATCTGCTACCAGGGGGCCGCTTTATGATCTATTTCCCCTTACCTACTATACCCAATGTTGTCCCAAAGCACCCAAAAATAACCTCTGCTCTTTTATAGGAAATTTTAATTTATAATACTGAGGCAATACCAGGGGGCAAGGTGACCAAGCCGATTAGCTAAAATGTCACGCTAACCTTGGGTTTCAAGTCACCCGGGTTAAAGAGACTCTTGCATCATGGAAGTTGAACTTGGACAGGACTTTCTCAACTCGGCGCCGTCGACTGCCAGGGCTTCAGGCAAGAATGCAGAAAAGATGAAACCTCAGACGTGATGAAATAAGCCAAGAAACACCCAGCCAAGACGAGAAAGGCCAAATGAGAACAAGCAGAGTACACACTTCTTTTGCCAACAGATCTCCCCTAACGGTGTCAGGTACCACATTTCCGCGGTGGATGTCAGCAAAGACATCCTGAGGTGGGCGGTCAAGGGAGAAGCCCAGTCTATGAGGAGCTCACCCCAGAGAAGTCTTTTTTTTTTGCTGCTCAGAAATTGCCAGAATGAATTAGAATCCTTCTGAGTATTGCATTTCTCTCTGCAGGAACATTATGTGTCCCTGAGGAATCTCTATCAAATTTGCATCTTGTCTAACTTGGCAAGGAATGTCACCAGGAAGAGACAACTGCAAAACCCATGTGTGTATATGAAATGGCCTCGACTAAATCTCTGGGCAAACAGCGCCCGATATGCTTTATCGCTAAACGTCCGAGCCTCTCGTCCCACATCGAGAACGGCTCCTCCGCCCCATCCTCTAACCTTTATCTCAGACTCAGTACAAAACAACCCTCCTTCCAGCCCTGCGTTTCCAGTGGCTCTTCCCCCAGACTTGCATGGTTTTTGTTAGTGACGCTACAACACTTCCCAACTGCTTCGTTCTTCATCACCTTGGGTTATGCAAGTAACATTCATTCGTTTTCCCAGTGTTTTCTGTAATCAAGTGTTTCTTTTTTACTTCTACAATGACCAGTCTAGTTCCAGCATTTACTATCCTCACTTGAACCATGCACAAAAAAATCCTTATCTCCCATTTACTCACTACTTCATGTGATGCATATTTGAGCACCTACTGTGTGCTGAGCACAGAAAGGTGAGGAGAGTGGATTTGGGTCCAGTCCTCGAGGAATTTACAGGCTCGTAGTTGCTCCCACTCTGGCAGATCTTGCAGGACACCGTCAGATTAATCTTGCCAACGTGCTCTTTGAATCACATTTTTTACCTTGCTCGAATGCCCTGAACGGCTTCTTGAACACAAAGAAAATCAAAAGCAAAATGCTAATCATCAAGGAAACACAAATCAAAACTGTAGTGAGATAGCTCACCCCAATTAAACTGGCTGTTATCAAAAAAGACAAAAAAAATAACAAATGCTGGTGCTGCTGTAGAGAAAGGGATAAGTGAAATAAACCAGGCGTAGAAAGACAAACACTGCACGTCCTCATCATACACGGCATCTAGAGAAGTTGATCTCCCAGAAGCAGAGAGGACAATGTGGTTACCAGGGACCAGGAAGAAAAGGGGGAGAGGGAGACACAGGGACAGACTGGTCAGCGGGTACAAAGTTATAGACGGTTATGAGGAATAAATTCTGGTGTTCCATTGTGCCCTAGGTTGACCATGGTTATAATATTATGCTGCATACTTCAAAATAGCTAGGAGAGAAGACTTTAAATGTTCTCCCCACAAAGAAATGACAAATATATGAGATGATGGACTTGTTATTGACATACACCCTGATTGGATTTTACACAATGTGTATGTGTATCCAGACATCACACTGCACCCTAACAATATGTATGAATATTATGTGTCGATTAAAAAAACTAAAATGCTTCTGTCATTCTAAAGATTTACAATATGGCCTCTACCTACTTTTCTAATTCCATATTTCATCATTCTCTCCACCAACCATGTGAGTGAAACCAGTTGGCTGAAATCTCCATCTCGGGATACTCCGCATCCCTTGCTTTTTGTTACTGCCCTTTCTGTTCCTAAAAGACAGATGCCCTCCTGTGTGACGTTTTTCTAATCGCCACACAAAACACGTTCTCTCTCTTCTCCGCACTAGACTGTCTGGTCCATCTATATGGTACTTAATGTGTCATGTGACAGACTGTGTGCTAAGAATGAACATACTTTCTCCTCCTATAATTCAGATTTCTACTTTTAGAATCTTTCAGTTCTTTTATTTATTTTTAAGTGACAAAGTAAAAACTGTACCTATTTATGGGGTGCAATGTGACCTTTCGATATATGTATAGCCATAGAATGATTAAATCAAGTTAATTAACATCTCCATCGCCTCACGTACTGATCTTTTTTTGGGATGAGAACATTTAAAATCTACTCTCTTAGCAATTTTCCAGTATCCAATACCTTCATATTAATGCTAGTCCCCATGGTATGTGACAGATCTCTCCAAGTTATTCCTCCTGTCGAACCAAAACTCTGCACCCTTTGACCAGCATCACCCCACTCCCCGTCACACTACCGCCCCCAGCCCCTGGTAACTACCACGCTATTCTCTGTCTCTCTGAGTTCTATTTTTCATTTTAGAAGAATCTTTTGGTTCTTAAAGGCAGGGATCCTTGTACTTTGCATCCATCATGGGACCTCGTGTATTTCCTTCCTCATTTGGGTTTGCCATGCTTTCACTAGTGATAATATTGCTAATGTCAGCAGATTCATTTTCACGTTTCATTATTGTGTTCATAAGCATCTTCATTATTAACTAAATACTTTAAAAATTGTAAATCATCTACTTCTATAGATTTCATTGTAAGTCTGATTCTAAATGAATTTCCTTTACTTTGGAAGGGGGTCTTGGGGCCCTCCAGGACATTAGGAGCCACCAGGTGTCACTATTGTAGGTGCCAGCTGGAGTTCCACTTGTCTGCCTGGGTCTGAGGGAGGGAGGGTCGCCAATGCTGCATCGTGCTCGGAAAGCGGAATTTCCACTTATTCACCGGGCAATTATGTTCCAACCTGAGTGTCTCTTTAGAATCCTTTATGGAGCTCAACTCTACTCCTTAAAGTCACACCTCCCCCAGAGCACGACGAGGATGAATAGTCAGGCTGAACACTGAATTTATTTTCTCTATTGGCTTGTGTAGCTGCCTCAGCTTGGTTTTATGTAGCGTTTTGTGAGCTTGATGTTGCTTATTTGAAAAATGAAAACAACAGAGGCTGCTTGAGTGGTTTGGGCCCAAAAGGAAAACTGTATTTGCCAGAAAGAAGGGAAAGGAAAATACATAATAGAAACATTTACAAAACCTAATCTGAAAAGAAGGGTTTACAAGGTTTAGAACTATCCATGTCTACATGAGAATACATTTTATTAATTTATGTGCTCTTGGTAGCTTGACAATTCCAAACATCAATAGACCTCAGTGTTTAAGAAGGTATAAAATACAAACCAACCCTGGGCGGGGAGAGAAACTCTCCCACCGGATTTTTTTTTTTTTTTTTTTGTCAAAGCTCCATAGACAGCAAAATCTGAAATCCTCCAGGGGATAAGAAGGCTTTTCACCTAACATGGGTGTGCTTTTTCATACTGCAAAAGGTTATTAAGTAAATATGAGAAAACTGTATTTAACATATAATTTTATCTTGGCAGTGTCCCTTTAAATACAAAAGAAAATCAATGACAAAATGTTATGAAACCAAATTATTTACCCTAGGGGCAGCAATGGCTCTTAGGATGCTCAAGCCACGCATTCTCCTTTGTTTCTCATTGGCTCTTCTTCCTGAAGGCTCAGTGGGGGATGGGGTTGTGTGTGTGTTGTGTATGTGTGTGTGTGTGTGTTTGCCTTTTAATCCTCTCAAGAAGCACAACTTCTACGTAGCAAATAAAGAATTCTAATTGCAAAATGATACCTTACACGGAAACCATTTTCTGCCCCTTTGCTCTATAAACTTTAAAGCTATGAATGCTTCCACAAACAGAATGAATAAAGCTCTGATTCTCTACGGTGACAAATTCAGGAAACGGCAGGTTTTTATCTTAAAGGAGTTCCACGGCTACACAAAGGCCCTCATGAACGAGTAATAGAATTCTCAAATTGGGATAAATTGTGCTTCTAAGAATTTTTATTTTCATCATTTATTTTAGGTAACATTTGAGGATCCTATCACATAACTTTGAATTATGGAGTTAGATAAGGAAAATCTAAAAGGAAAAAAAAATTAGGGCAAGCCTTTATTAAATTTTAAAGTACGTCTTTGCCATACTCTTATGAAGAGCCAAATAGGGTATCGAAATCTCTGGAGATCACCAGCATAATTTCTTTATCATGTTCCATTTAAAATTTAATTATGCAGTCTACAACAAGAATCTGAGCCGTCTAAATAGGTCATGCAGTGAGTAACTTAATATTCTGAAGTTTTCCTTGTAAAGATCATTCCTTCGATAGTCTGTTACACATCAGAGCACCATATTATGAAACAAGTGTAATTTAATTCAGTCATTACAGACTCTTACACACATATATAACGAATGAAATTGTTTTGATTTCGGTGATTTGGAGAACGAATGAAAACCTCAGTCCCATGGGCACCATCTGCATATAGACTTTCTTTGGGTCCTCCTCGTTTTCACGTGTTGTAGGAAGGTCAGGGGAATTTCACATTTAATACTTTGGTTATTTTGTTTTAATCATCAATCATCATTCCTAGCAAGGCAGCACTATAGCAGTGAATAATTTAAAATCTAAATTAGAGGTTTACGTGGCCGGTGGCTTGGTATTTCCGCATTCTCTACCTCCAATTTCAGCGAACACCAACTTGAATTTTCTTATAAATTTAAGAGAATTTATAAGAGTAAGCGTAGTTTTAAATACGTTATACATATCACTTCATTTGGTTATCGAAATGATCAATCCTATCATCACCTTCTTTTTACCGAGAGGTGACGGAACTGACACGAGGTCACAGAACTGGGTAAGTGACCAAATTGGGATTGGGACACAGGCTGGAGTTTGCTTCTAGGGCACAGGCACTGACCCGCTTCACCGAGCTCCTGCTTATAAGGCAACACGGTGTCCTCTCTCAGATAAGAACGTGACCCCAGTCTTGGTCAAAGTGATTCGCATGAAACTGTCTTTGAATGAACCACAGTCACCGCTACTGTGCCCTGTCTGCTGTGTGCAGACGCTGGGCTAAACACTTTTTCCGTGCATTACCTCCTCATAGCGACACCACGAGACGGGTACCATAATTATGCCAGATTCTTAAATGCAAAACAGAGGAAGAGATATTAACTAACTTGCTCAAGGTGACGTGAGTAAGAAATGGCAGACACAGGCTTCAAGAGTGTCTGAGCTCAAACGATGCCAACGCACCCTCAACGGCAACAGCGATGTACAGCTCGGCGACAGTCAGATTTAGGTTAACGACTTCCCAGCCAGTTAGATGAATTTTTCTAGGTGCAAAAGACAACAGAGCAGTGAGCAGAGTGGGAAGGGTGACCGAGGGAAGAAATCGTAGATGTGGCCTCGCCCTGGTTCTTTGGGAAAGGGTTTCCTCGATCCTTCCTCCCTCCTTTCCCAACTCAAACATTTATTCATGCATTTAAACATCTGTTCAGTCAAACACTTATGACACTTACGCAAGTATTTATTGAGCACCTACTATGTTCCAGGTGCTGCTAGGCGTTGAGGACAAGCCCTGAATGACAGTGGGATGTCAGCCTGTTTCCTACTTCGTGGAGAAGGTACCAAGTGCTCCAAGAAACTGCATTATCCAGTGACACCAACACCACGGGAGGGGTTAACGCTGAGAGCTTCGGGAACTCACAGGAGGAGAGAAGGCATTCAGGAAATGACACCTAGGATATGTCTAGGACAGGGACAGAAAACCTTTGGATAAAAGTCTAGTAAGTATCTTCGGGTTTCCAGGCCATACCATCTCTGCCACAGCCACTCAGTTCTGACGCTGCAGCACGAGAACAGGCATAGACAATAGGAAAATGATGAAAATGGATATGCATGGCTGGGTTCCCCGCCCTCCGCCAAATATTTATTAATATAAGCATGCGCCATGGGCTGGATTTGGTCTGTGGTCTGTAGTTTGCCAACCATGGTCTAGAAGAGTGAGTGACTGAGAGAGTTCAGGAGGGGAGAGAAGAGCAGGGACACAACAAGGAGGCTTCCAAGAAGGAGAAAGAACAAGTGCAAAGACTGAGAGACAAGATCTCAGTTTGCTCATCTCTAAAATGGGGGCTCACGCAGTCATTCAACAAACATTCATTGACTGCTGGCTCTGTTCTTAGTCCTATACATGGAGGAATAAACCAGACAGGCAAGGGAGACACTGTTCTGTGGCTGAAGGGAAGAGAACAGATCATAAATAAATGCACAAATAAAGGAACAGATAATGATAAGTGCTGTGCAGACTACAACACTGGGATGTGGCAGGAAGTACGTGTTGGGGGGCTCGTTGAGGGAAGAGAGAAGAGGGGAGAGAGGGGAGAGAGGCCAGCGTGTTAGAAACAAAGCCAACGAGAGGGAAAGTGGGAGCTGATGAGTTGCAGAGACAGACCGATGCTGTTGCTGGAAGCTGAAGTACGCTGCTTCGATTTTGTCCTAAGCAACAGGAAACTGACGCGTGGTTTTAAGCAAAAAACAACATGGTTCAGCTGATGACTTTTCAAAGATCACTTTGCAACGGGCTGCTGTACGCAGAACGATTTCCAAGAGAAGTGGGAAGACCAGCGGGAAGGCCTCGTAATGGTGCAGGCGGGCGATCACAGTGGCTGGGAAAGAGACGGAGGAAGGAGAGCAAAGATCAGTTCTGAGGCTGAGCCATCGGGTCCGTGGATGGATTGTCTGCTAAGTGCGAGAAAAAGCCAAGGCCACAGAAACGACCCTAGATTTTTCCACTGAGCAGTTGGTACATGTTGGCAAGGTGGGTGCAGGGAGGGTTTGAGAGTCCTTTTCTGGCCACGTCAAGTTTAAGTTACATTAACACGTCCAAGGACGGCTGGCAGACCGGCAGACTGGAAGGTCAAGGGACAAGTCAGGGCAGGCGACATAAAAGCGGGAACCAGCCGCGTGAAGATGACCTTGAGAACGGCGGAGCTGGATGGAATCGCTCTGTGCAGCCTCCCACAGGGGGAGACAGCAATGCTCAAGTCACCTCGACGGGTGGAGGTCAGTCCAGCAGGGAGGGAGGACAAAGACAGAGAACGGCCAGCGAGAGAGGAAGGAAACCTACAGCTCTTGGTGTCCGGAAACTCAGAGCACGTCACGGAGGAGGAAGTAGTCCCTACGCTGAAGGCAGCTGAGAGGCCAAATAATATAACACGTAAATGACCGCTGGATTTAGGTAGACGAAGGCTGCTGTTGGCTTTGGCCAGGCCAGTTTAGTGGCACGAAACAGGCTGAGCAGAAAATGAAAGTAAAAGAGCACCTGCCTATGGCAGATACCTTTCCTTACGTACTTACAAGCCATTTTCCTCCTACCCTGACTCCCACCTTTCACCTTATTGACAGAATATGCCTCCCATTATAAAGGCTGAAAATGCCAGAAACCCAATTTTCCCTCCCTATGAGCTTAGGCATGTACAAAGGATTCCTTCCTAAAAAAAAAAACAAACCAAAAGTCACATGGGAATAAATTCGATGTGGTCTTCACGTGATGGCTGGGGCTGCTACAGCCATTTTGTGAGTGTGAAGCACACCATGGCAACATGGTTAAGGTGGCAGAGGATGTACCAGAGAGCTCTTCTTAGTCCCCTGTGTGCTGCTGTAACAGCATACCACAGACTGGGTAATTTACAAGGAGCAGAAATTTGTTTCGCACAGTTCTGGAAGCTGGGAAGTCCAAGATGAAGGCACTGACATTTGGCGGTGGTGTTCTTGCTGTGTCCTTACATGGTGGAAGGTGGAAGAGCAAGACAGGACAAATGTGTCCTCACATGGCAGAAGAGCGAATCCACTCCCGCAAGCCCCTTATACAGTGGCATTCATCCATCCATGAGGGCAGAGCCCTCGTCACCTGAACACCTCCCACTGGGCCCCACCTCCCAACAGCTACATTGACAATTAAGTTTCCAATGCATGAATTTTGGGGGGCACATTCGGACCATAGCAGTGCTGCATTAACCCTGGGCCTTCTTGGACCTCTTGAACCATAACTGCAAACTCGATCTGCATTTTCTAGCCTGCTATATTAACCACAGTGCCTTTAAAATGGATCCAGCCTGAGAAAAATAATAGAGGGGGAAATCGTAGGAGAAAGGTTGGTGCAGTCACAGTGGGCGATGTGCTGTAAAAGGGTAGGAGGTGGGGGTTGGGGGGGCAGGGGAAAGAGCAAATGCATTTCAACAAGAGCGGCTGCGACGTCGCGGTCAGGGTGCAGCGGGACGGCTGGGTGCTGCGAGTAGAAAACTGGGCTGCGTAACGTGTGCAAACCAGTCACTCAGGCCGGGGGCTTTACACCGCGAGCTAAGCAGTGAATCTGAAAGACAAGGGTTCTGGGCATTGCGAGGTCTCTGGATGCCATAGGGTATCCACTGCCACGTGCTCGCACCTGACCCACCCACTGTGGTCCTGCTCAGAGGGTTAGCTCAGGATGCTGTCCCTCTGCCTCCGACCAGAAGTAGCTTTTATGGGCTGAAATCTCGTAGTGCCTTTAACTAGCTGAGATGTTTTTCTATTTCTATGGCATTAAACACTTTGCTCCAGCACTGGGATGATTCATACCTTCTCCACTAAACTACTTCAGGGAAGAGATGGTACTCGGTCCCCACAGAGCCTACAACCGCACCTGGCATATGCCTAGTGCTCTAAGTACCTTTGTCGAATTAGTGAATAGAAGGTGAATTTTGTCAGTGTTGAACAGCATCAGGCGCAGGTCCCAGGAGGGCAAGGGGAGTTATTGTTTCTTAGGGGTTACAAAGAATCAGGAAATGGCCATCAGCTCTGGATCACTTAGTAAGTAGTTGGACTGGAAGTACCAGCATGTTTATCTTCTAATTTCTTTCTTTCTTTTTTTTTTTTTTCTGAGACAGAGTCTTGCTCTGTCGCAAGTGGCATCATCATAGCTCACAGCAACCTCAGATTCCTGGGCTCAAGCGATCCTCCTGCTTTAGCCTCCTGAGTAGCTGGGAGTACAGGTGTGTG
This sequence comes from Avahi laniger, assembly GCA_963575035.1. Classification (NCBI taxonomy): domain Eukaryota; kingdom Metazoa; phylum Chordata; class Mammalia; order Primates; family Indriidae; genus Avahi; species Avahi laniger. The sequence continues at coordinate 35,824 of CAUYSK010125460.1, forward strand.
CCACTACGACTGGCTAATTTTTCTACTTTTAGTAGAGACGGGGTCTCGCTCTTGCTCAGGCTGGTCTCAAACTCCTGACCTCAAGTGATCCTCTCGCCTCGGCCTCCCACAGGGCTAGGATTACAGCTGTGAGTCACCTTGCCTGGCCTATCTTCTAATTTCTGAAAGCTTTTCCAAAGGTGGAATTTTGTACTGAGGACAAGGAGAAATAGGAGGTTCTGTGATCTACCAAAGCCTCCACAGGGACCTGAAGGTCTAACTTTAAACCCTTCAAGAGCCGCAGGTAGGAAGCCGGACTGCCAGAGCTCATCTTAATTCTCTGTCTCACCTTTTCCACCTGTTGCTGCCTGACCAGTCGCATTCATGACTCAGAAACACGGACAGTTAGACCCTTCCACTAAATGAAATCTGTTCATTTCCTGTTTCAGATAGCACAGATCCCCAATTTGATACCAAAATTCCATATGTAAAACTGCAATCAAATGACTTATCTCTGATATTCACACAAACCAAGCAGTTCTGTCCTGTTGGCAAAGGGTCTCAATAATCCTATGGTGTATATACTGCGGGTCTACGATTTGGGGGTTCCATTACTTACTCAAAAAAAAAAAAGATCAAGTTATTGGATTAAAATATAAGAGAGAAGTTTACGTTTTTCTTTCATAACTTTAACCTTTGGCCCCTGCTTCCACTGGCTCATGTTAAAATCTAGTGGAAGATGACATCTGATTTATGTATTTAATTATTTTAAGCTTCATGTACCAATACTTCATGGTTCTCAAGGAACGTACCGACTTCTGGATATTGTATGTAAGAATCAGCGTGTGCATCTCTGCAGTAATACTTAAGATACTTCTATTAAGGTCTATTATATCCCTGTATTTTACAAACTGTTTAATTTATGTTGAGTAACGGTGGACTATGTTAACAAGGAATTCAAATGCTCTCTCTTTTTCAAAAACAGCAGCTAATAGTGCATGATTACAATAAAACCTCTGTTCATATAAACCTTGTTTATATCTTTACTCTGTGATCCAAAATAAAATTTTATCTCTTTGTAGGCACCATTTATATTAACACTCCAGCTTATTACAATTCATTTAGTGTCTCCATTCCATCTGAATAATTGGGGTTTCATCATGACTTAATTAAAACACATCTTACCTAAACACAACACCCTTCACCATAAAAATCAGATCTTGAAAAACATGATTGTAATGCGGGGAAGAAAATGTTCAGATTGCTAAATTGTCCTTGGCCACCAGCAAAAATAAAAGCAAGAAGTCGTACGTAAGATTGAAAATGATCATTTTCATAGTTCAAGAAATGGAACCGTACACACCATCTCCGAGACACATCAAGATGAAGAGATCAGCATGAGTAGTACATGTAGCCAGTTTAAACATTTGTTTTAATCCCGACAAGATCATTGGTTTTAATATCTATAATATAATTATAATGTTTAGTGCATGTTGCTCATACACTTCAATTTTTTTCTGGTGACATATCATTACCAAGCTTTAATTTCAGCAATGGCAAGAATTCAAAAACCATTTAGGTTAGCATTAGTAACGAAAAACAAACCTGGTGCCTGTTCACGCACCTTGTGTGTATATCTCATTTCAACTTCAAAACTGTTTTGACTACCGAAACCCAAACCACTGCTACCTGATTTGCACATTTTCACAGAATACTACCAACCAGTGGCCAACTACTTTAAAGGAATCCCACGTAAGGCAATGAAAGTGGAAATACTCCACCCTCCCGCAACCGTTGTAAATGGCTTTGGGAAAATTTCAAGACAGTCAAAGCCAATGAAAACCAAACCATAAAACTCTCCTAAAACGCCACCGTCTTCCTTCTCAGCCACATATCACCAGTTAGCAGTTGCCTGAATTGCAGTTTTCCATTTTTCCGAGATGTAACAGCACGAGCCCGCTTTTATGACTAAAAGGATAAAGAACTCAAAGTGTCATGTTCCACTAATCATTAGCCGACCAACAAACAAAATAACCAGAGGTACCTTGTCCTGAATAGCACCGAGGTATTTCGGGGCTCATTTGCACTTTCCCGATGACAGGCTGAAGAAATCCGAAAAAAAGCTGGAAGCTTAAACAACTGATGGAATTCTACAAGGTTGTACAAACATGCGCTCCCAAAAGAAATAGTCCGGATACCAAGGGAAGAATTCATCATCAGACAATCGCATTACTTTATGTTAATGTCAGGAAGGGAAATACCTGTCAGTGGATATGTCCCAAAAGGTCCCCGAGAAAGTCCAACGAATACCTGAAGCTACTACATTAGAAGCATAATCGAGAAATAACTGACATATTATTTCTCACATCCTTTTGGCTGTACATTACGATGATGGCAAATTGCACTTCGAATGGGACCCTCGGAGCGTTGTTTGTTTGCAACGTGATTCAACGTTAGAATAACTGAAATTCACGGGGAAAAAAAAATAAGAAGGCTCATTACCAAAATACCACCCACCAAACTCAAGAAGGGAGCAGGCTTTCCCTCAAGTATCAAACCAGCCACAGCAGGTCCTTCCTGGGGAACATGGGAGTTGCTGCTTGGTATTCACACTATAGCACCACGTAACAGAATTCAGGGTGTCGCTTCAGATTTCCCAGAAATCTAAGTAATTTCCATCTGCATGATTACAGCACGGTGTGAGTCTCTTCTGACCATACAGAGGTGCTCTGCTCCTTAGCTGTTGTATAAAAGTTTGAAAGTCATTTCTCATTCCATTATTTGGGGATTAACTTCTTCCCCACAAACATGGGTGGACACACAACCCTCTCTTCCCCTGCAAATGACGGCATCCTCAGCTCTTCACAGGGGGACTTTTTCTCCAATGAAAGGACAAGGACAAACAAACTCAGCTGGGGATACACGGACACCGGAACACACACGTACGGTTTTAACCCTGCAAATGGGTGCACGGCTGAAATGTTTCTTTAGGACGTTAGCCAAAAACTGAAGACTTCCAGTGATTTAAATATTTGGATCACAGTAAATAGTTTTTTGGCAATACGAATCATGATCCTATAAGCAAAGATTTTCTTTACATAAAAAAAGCAACCAAATGTGCTTATCTCCTGGAACAGATGGCAACGATCTGCACTCTCTTCTATTCCCTGGTGCTATTTGCGAGCACATTCTCTCACTCTTCTGTTTCCTGTTCTTCCTATTCTCTTGATTTCCAACAGTTTCCAGGAAACACCCTATGACATGTTAATTGATTCATAAATGGTTACTGAGCATGCTCAGAGACTAAGGCATGATCACAGGTGCTGAGGGTAGATGCGATGCCCAGTACGGTACCTCTTAACATGTCACTTCTCTCTCCCTCCTTTCTTTCCATTAAATAATGATAATCGTTCTCTTTTTTTTTTTTTTTTTGCGACAGAGTCTCGCTCTGTTGCCTGGGCTAGAGTGCTATGGCATCAGCCTAGCTCACAGCAACCTCAAACTCCTGGGCTCAAGCGATCCTCCTGCGTCAGCCTCCCAGGTAGCTGGGACTACAGGCATGGGCCACCATGCCCGGCTAATTTTTTCTATTTTTAGTAGAGACAGGGTCTCGCTCTTGCTCAGGCTGGTCTTCAACTCCTGAACTCAAGCGATCCTCCCACCTTGGCCTCCCAGAGTGCTAGGATTACAGGCAGGACCACCATGCCTGGCCGTTTCTTGATGGCTAGTTATCTAGAATTTACATTCTGTTAATCATACCTTACTTTATATACAGACATAAAATATCAAAAACATATAAAATACATTGATCAATTACATACTGATTTCTTTTCCTGGTAAAATATTACTACATATTTATTTAAATGACAGTAAGAAGTAAAATGTATTTATATCATCAAAACTAAGATGTAAATTCTTTAGGGGAAGCTCAGGATTCTTTTATAAATCTAAAAAAATCCCTGAACATAATAATAATAATAATGAATACAGTAAAGAAAAAAAGCCGATGTGTTTTTCGATTGCCAATTCCCATGAATATAATAAAGGAAGCAATGTCTTTATGATTTCTGTGGCAAATATTGCTCATATATACATCTCCAAATATGCTGTATAATTCCAAAGGAATGCGAATAATTTCTCTGAGTCACTTACGAACACGAGCCTCATTACTTCTTGGTTACATCACATATATGTGACTCATGCATAATTTCTGTCATTTGCACAGTGATATATGAGGTCTTAAAATCTGACACAAGGAAGAGAAGATGAGAAGGCCCCTTATACAGGACACAGTGTCGTACTTTCTGCTCTATCAGAAACCACTTACGGAGTAAGCAAAGCCGGCTTGCTCACCTTGGTAGACTTCCAGCTAACTCGGTGGCAGTCTCTCTGTAGGCAAAAAAGAAGATAAGTATGATTAAGCTTATTTAGGTAAATTATAAAAATTTGTTTAATCGCATAATAGGTATTATGGTATCATGTGTGAAGAAGACACCATGTATGCAGGTGTTTAGAAATTTAGAATTGACTAATCACATTTCTCACTAATTCCCATTAAACCTTTCAATGGTTACTTTCAAAGGAAATTTTATACACACGCAAAATATCTGGCTTTGCTTTCTAGTGGCAGAATGTAACTGAGTTCAAAACATTAAAATTTAAAAATATACAAGATCTAGGCCGGGCGCGGTGGCTCACGCCTGTAATCCTAGCACTCTGGGAGGCCGAGGTGGGTGGATTGTTTGAGTTCAGGAGTTTGAGACCAGCCTGAGCAAGAGCGAGACCCTGTCTCTACTAAAAATAGAAAGAAATTAATCGGACAACTAAAAATATATAGAAAAAAAATTAGCTGGGCATGGTGGCACGTGCCTGTAATCCCAGCTACTCGGGAGGCTGAGGTAGAAGGATCACTTGAACCCAGGAGTTTGAGGTTGCTGTGAGCTAGGCTGACGCCACGGCATTCACTCTAGCCAGGGCAACAGAGAGAGACTCTGTCTCAAAAAAACAAAAACAAAACAAAAAAAAAACTATATATATATATATATATATAAAATGATCCAGGAAAAGAAAAGAAGAAGAAAAACACTCCCAAACTACCATTTATACATTTTCCAGTTAAACAGAGCATCTCCGATCTCTTTCCAAGAATCATTTAGGAACAAATTCCTTTGGGGATGTTTCTTCATGTTAATCTCTGTAACCTGAGGTTTACGAAGGACCCGTAAAAGGCACAAAATGTAATTCTTTCACTAGTAAGTTGCTGTTTTTCATTTTTTTCTTATAATGTCCCACCATTTGGGACTGTGGCAAGCAGATGCTATGGTAATTCAAATGGCACTAAAGAAAAACCATTAATGAACGGCTCTATAGCATATTAATAGCAATTGACCAGGGACGAATTTCAAAACTAACTTTTTCCGCGCTGCTGTATTTTGTCTATCAGAGATGCATTCTTAGAAAGAAAGGGAGCAATGAGTACAAGGAGGAGATGGAGGCTTTCTTTACACTGAGATTATTTTAAAAGCAGAGGAGGGCTCAACTTTAGACTGAGGGATTAAAGGTGTAATTCTTAGGACCGGTGGCACATAATCTTCTTAGGGTCAAATAACCCTGTTGAGAATCTCATGAAAGACATAAACACCTTATGTAGAAAAAATAACAATATACCTGTGCACATACAATGTGGTGGACAAACACAGATGGTTCAGGCACTTCCTAAAGCTAAAGTGTCAACCCTGGTTAAGAGTCTCAGTTTTAACATCTGTCCTCATTTGGTCAATTCATAGAAAGGACTACCTCCTCTGTGAACGTTCCCTGACCCTCCCAGCTTCTAGAACTCCCTGCTCCTACTTAGCGTCCGTGGTGGTACCTGGGTACCTCAGGGAAATGGTGGTTCCCACAGAGCCATATTTCCTTAAAAAGAAATAAGGATTCTAAGTTTAGCACTCATAGAAATGTTCTTTCCTAAGTAATTATATGATATTAAATCTTCGGCTTTTATTACAACAGCAATTGACTTTGGGGAGAAAATTTCCATCCCTTCTGCAAAACCGCAGTCAAAGGCACTGTCCCCCACATGGCTGAACGCATCACACACATTCATCTTTTTGAAGAATCGAGTGGCTGCCCACGAAGTTGCTCTTCCCAACAGAATCTGGAATCATGGGTACCCCAGCACAGAAACATCCTTCTTTTTAGTCTCCCTTAGTAACATTTATCACAACAGAATTATCTTTAAATGTTTATTTTATTATGCTTTAGATGGCTATATACTAAGAAGTTTATGTTAGAATTATGGATATTACTTGATGTCAGTAATGACTAAAACCTTGATGATCGCATTGGAGTATGTAGCTCCAAGATTTAAAAAATCAGAACAAAACAAAGAAAGCAGCAGCAAATACAGGTTTGTAGTTAGGACTCCCCAACCAATTGCCAGTTTTGAGATCAGCAAATCAGCAAACACTGCAGCTTTTAAAACCATGATTTGTTCATTTTTATCTGTTTTTTACGGCTAAAAAAAATCATCTGAATTATTCACGTTTTCACGAATTTATGCCTTTTATAAAGAAACCCTTGAGGAAAATTAAGTTGGCAGAATATGCTATGCTTCTTTTAGATAACATTCCTCCGTAACCCAACCGAAGGGACTTCCAGCAGGCGGCATAGAGACCATGCATTTTTCATTGAATTTTTATGGGTCGCGATGTCCATTATTAGCACTGCTTCCTGAGCGTGAATTATCTTTATTCACTAATATTTATTCATCCAACACAGCCACTGAGCACTTAATGCTCAAAGCACAGGCCATGCTGGGTGCTTTGAGAGACATCAACGTTAATTTAGATCCTGATCCTCCTTGCCAAGTGTTTACACTCCAGTAAAGGATATTATAGAAGGTACAAAGTGATGGATACTTTTCATTTTTCCACTGTTGAAAGCTCCTCTACGCCAAAGATCACACCTCACTCAAAATTTTGAATACTTGGTGGCTGGCACACACCAGACACTCAATAAATATGAGTGTCATAGAACCATGAAACGTTTCTACTTGGTAATTCCACTCTCTTAAATCGATTTTTTAAAGTGTCTGATGTAGCTATAGCACTATTCTGAGTTCAACTGCACTAGTTCCCAAGATTATCATCACCAAGATAATCTGATTTCAAGAGGAGAGAACATGCTAAAAAAAAAAAAAAAAAAAGAATGAAAACAAGAATGAAAAAAATGACAAAGTGAAGTTATACGTTCCGAATAAAAGAACTGTCTCAGGGACTAAGAAGCAGACTGAGAGGATGGAAGGTATTTGTGTCTGATGGGTGATTCCTTTGATGTCTTAAGAATCTCTGTGTCCCAGAATATAAGAATAATAATGCTGCCCTGTGATCTAAGGTTGCTGATGCTATCATCAAACGTGCACAACCAGGAAAGCTCTCTACACATTTGAACTTGTGCTATAAGTTCAATTTTGTCAAAGGGAAAACCCCAGAAGAGAGAGCAGACAAGCGTCCCCTGTATATCACACAGTTTTGGTGGACTATTTACCATTCCTTTAAAAAAAAAACCCTTTAATTTTAAATGTGTAGAACATTCTTCAGTGTACAGACCGAGGCCAGCTTTTATCAGCTGTCTGAAGTAACGCTCTCCCAGTCATCTCCTGTCCTTCCCCATTCCTGAACTATGCAAACAGTTCTTTTTTTAGGAAGTGTTGAAGCAAGAGTACACCATCTATTTCTGTGCAGTTTGCCAGTTTCCAAAATTAGCCGACACTCTAAAACAGCAGACGTGAGCCCCCGTGCTAATTGAGTGTCAGCATGATAAATATTTTTAAGACCTGGAATATTTCTCTCCAATGGTAACTTTGGTTCTTCCAAAAGTACAGAGACTTTTTTTAAAAACAGTAAAATACGTTTTATTTTTATTGCCTGTACTACAAATGACTGAATGCTCTAGTTATAAAAGCAGTGATGTTTCTTCATTTTAACTAAGGGTAAAGTATTGCAATCAAGCAGATTTTTTTACCCCTTCTTTTTGTTTCTCTTTGTTTGTTTGTTTTTTGGCCACGCAGCTTGAGGCAAACTGGGGGTCTTTAAAATCGGATTAATTTCCAAATAATACGTACACAAGAAGTTAGCTTAAAGGCATCACTGCAAATCCATGTATTAATTCAGGACAGTTAATTTTTTTCTTGTAGGGTGAGCCTTAGCTCTGGAAAATCCCAAACACCTTTTTATTTTTTATTTCTTTTCTTTTTTATTTCAGAATATTATGGGGGTACAAATTTTGGGTTACATGGATTTCTTTTTTGTACTGTTTGAGTCAAAGTTCTAAGTGTGCCCATCACCCAGATAGTGTACATTGTACCTGTTAGGTATGAATTCACCCATCTCTTCCTCTCCCTTCCCATCTGCTTTTATTTATTAATTTTTGAGACAGAGTCTTGCTCTGTCACCCAGGCTAGAGTGCAGTGGCATCATCATAGCTCACTGCAACTTCAAACTCCTAGGCTCAAGTGACCCTCCTGCCTCAGCCTCCCAAGTAGCTGGGACTACAGGTGCACGCCACCACACCCGGCTAAATTTTTCTACTTTTAGTAGAGACAGGGTCTCGCTCTTGCTCAGGCTGGTCTCAAATTTCTGTCCTCACGTGTTCCTCCTACCTCGGCCTCCCAGAGTACTAAGATTACAGGCGTGAGCCACTGTGCCCGTCTCCAAACACCTTAGAGATTACAGTTTCTTCTCTGTCAAAGGAAGCCTAAAGACACTGTTCTTTTCTTTTGCTCCAAATTTCCCTCTGGTCATTCATCTCCATATTTTCTTTATTTTGTTCTTTCTTTATTTCTTCTCCCTCACTTTTATCTTTCTTCAATTTTCGCTTGAATATTAAAACATCAAAATGGGTGTGTGTCTGCATGTTAATACAAACACAAGCAATTATTCTCACGTGGGGAAATCTATAATCACACACACTCACTCACGGGCAATTTGCTCGTGTTGATTGGGGTCTCATTTAATCCCAGCCACTACTCTGGGCCCTTTACAGGTATTCACTCACTCAAGCCCTATAAAAGCCTCATGAAGTAGTTATTATTACTAAACCATGACACTGACAAGGAAAACAAGACAGAAAAATGTTGAGTCACTTCTCAAGGCCACACAGCTAGGGACAGAGAGGGGCAGGATTTGCAGCCCACGCTGTTCATGGTGGCGTCATGGATGTTACGCTGTGGCCAGTGTGCCCAAGCTTCAGGCATGTCATCTCTAGCGAACGTTCCTTCATCTGTGTCCCGTGCAGTGAGCAACCACAACACTGGCCCCACTGTTAGCAATTTTACATTCTAGAAGGAAGAGACAGGCAACAAAACCAAACAAGCCAATGAGTATTTGTTACCACCTTACCTAGTCTATGTCAGGAAGAAGGATGGAGCAAGGGAGGGGCGGGGGGTAAAAGTAGAGGCCAAGGGGGAATCTAATTTCATAAGGGTGGTCCTGGAAGCTTCCGGTAAGGAACCACGTGATTACGTGACTGCACTGAACGCAGCCACCGCCGTCTTCATCCCTCGTGCCCGTCTCTTTCCTTTGCACCACTGTACTTCCCTGTTTTCAGGGGCGACAGGTTGAGCACCTGCTGCACGAAGCAGACGACTCTAGGTGTCCAGGCGTTGCTGTGGTTTCAGAAAAAAGACAGGCGGGCCGCCCCGGGCCTCCAGAATGCCGACAAACTCGCACGAGACCCTTATACAAACGCACCAAGACACTTGGAAAACCGCAGGTTTCGACAAGAGACACGTCACCTCGCTGCAGAGGCCAGCCTCTCAAAGGCGCTCGCGGGCGGCAGCCGCGTCCTCGGAAGCAGTCCCGCCTTCGCGCACCTGCACGGAGCGGCCGGCCTGCGCCTCTCGGGTAAAGCGCGAAGTCTGCGGAGACGGAGTCTCTCTCCAGACCACTCGGGACGCTTTTGGTGTTTACCTGTCTGACGGAGGTCCAGACAGGCCCCAGCCACCCCCCGCCTGCGGAGAGGTGACACCACGGAAGACTGGCCTTCCACCCCCACATCCCTTCTCAACACTCGGGACGTACTGGGAGGGGTTTCGAACTAGCAACTCGCATCTGAGAGGAGGCAGGAGCTCAATCTGAGCTGTCAGAACACTAATGCGATCGAATCACTGACCCATCTGGCCTCTTTCTGGTAGTTTTTCATTTTCATCTGGGAAGTCCTGTTTAGTGTCCTTGCTAAGATTTTATTTGGCTCAAGATTTATTCATATTATTTTAGTATTCTTCGTATAAAACAGCCGTGAGTGTGTGCCTTCGTGTGTGTCCTTGGCGGAAGTGTCTTGAACATGAAATTGCCAAAGGTTTCTCTTAATCAGCTCTACAAAGGAGCCCATCTGGCCCTGCCTGTCCTCCGTACGAGAGGCCGCTGTTCAAATGGCACTGGTGCCCTTCTGTCATTTCGAGATAGCGTAGAGGGCTTTTGTTTTCTTTTCTTTCAAAGAAGTTGTCTTGACACTGGGCTCAGAAACCCACCAAAGACGCGGCAGCCTGTCTCGGACATTGTTAGTGGCACTGTGAGAAGCGAGTCTCCGTGCACGCTTGGGTTTGTGTATGAATCATCACACACTTTATGCTTTGGGATTTGACCACAATTAATAGCCACTAAGTACTGAATCAGCCATTAGTAACAATTCCTGCTCATTAAGACTCATTCATTTAGACCCCAGCCGTGGCAAATGTAACGAGTCCTGGAAGACAGTCCCAGAACCTAGAAATAACACACTAAGTTTCATTTACCAACTTCTACTTGCAGAAACGAAAAGCAAAAGTTAAAACACACACACACACACACACACACACACATATACACACACAAATAGACAATGCACATGTAAGGCTGTATGCACGTGTATTTAGACTTTTTTTTTTTTTAAACAACATGACATCTCTTCCAAACAAACAGGTGTATTTTCTCCAAATTCTATGCTTCCGCAATGGGGAGAGGACCAGTTTATTAAAAGAACTCTGCACCGTATATTGCTGAATTATTGTGCTCCAAGCTGTACTGCAAGTCAGACACGGGCTTCTTAAGAGAAAATATATCAAAATACTTTTTTATCAAAAATAAAATTTTTGATAAATCAGTTTAAAATAATGCCCATTTTGCAATAATGCCTAATTTTTCTCTATTAGTTCCCAGGAACATACTACGACCAATAAGCCCTCTTAATTAGAGAAAATCATCCCTACTCCTGATAATTTCTGGATCAAAGAGAAACTTGCAAATACCAGCCTGCATTGTAATGCTTGACTAATGGCCTAATCCATCAACCAACAAGTATCGGTGCTGCATTCATTAGCATTTATTCATTCGTTCAACACTTGTTTCTACAACTCCTACTATGTGTCAGTCCGTGTGTGCTCACGATTAAGCAGGGAACTAAATAAACATAGACCTCCTCCTGCATGTGGTCGACCATCTAGTGGGGAAGACGTGGTCATAGGTTACTGCGCAAATGAATGCAGTGATAAGTGGCAGGGCGAGATTTCGTTTGTCCCATCCTGCGGGTCCCCTTCTGGGGAGGGAAGGAAGGGAGTTTTTGGTGAAACAAATACCAACAGACTTCATTAGCAGAATAATCAATGCCAGTATTTGTGACTGATAAAGCAGATATATTAGCAAGAGGAAGAACATGTTTTAGAGACGCTCCCTTTGCCAAGAATCGAAAATGCAAAAACCACTGTCTTTGGAGAGGAATCTGAGGGAGATGTGACAACTGTCAGGACCTTGAGCACCTGCAGTTCTGGGGTGGGGTCTGGCACAGGGAAGGATGCAGAGGACAGAAGATGCCTGGGGGGTCGTGAGGGAGGGAGACACCAGAAACCAGGCAGGAGGCTGCAGCGGCTTCGGAGAGCCACAGTCAGACTCCATCTTGGAGGAAGCGATTTAATGACACAAATGAAGAGATGGGCCACACCTACTCCTGAGCTTCTGGTATATTTGCGATCAGCTGAGTCACATTACTTCCTCCTGCTGTGGACCATGAGGGCTTTGAGGCACACGAACCGGAACTGAAGATGCTTGGCCTCGCTTGCCTCCACCGGCTTCCCTGTAGTAAGGGGCAGGTATGCTCATGTTTGGGGACCAGTGTGGCCGTGGTGACCTCTGTCAAGAGCACGCCCCTCAGGGGACTTTTCTCCACCTGGGCCAGCTCCAACCTGCAGCCAGGGACTCGGGCTCAGTGGAAGAGATTTTTTTGTCTTCAAAAAGTGCACCGGAAGTTAGGCCAAAGCTGTCTCTGGCGAGGGGGCTGAAAGCTTTTAGCAGCCATTCATGGAAACAGAAAAGAAACAAAGGTTGTTCTGATGTGATTTGGGGGAATCTTGGGTTTTTGTGTTTTTATTTTTTAATTATCATAACAATGGCTATAAACACATAATAAAATGCTCCTTTTTCCTGAAGCTACAGAACCCACTTTTCTCCAACAGTGTGTGTACGTGTGTATGTATATATTTATTAATTAATGCTGTCTCACTCTGTCACCCAGGCTGGAGTCAGCGGCATGATCATAGCTCACTGCAGCCTCAAATTCCTGGGCTCAAGCTATCCTCTTGCCTCAGCCTCCCAAGTACCTGAGACTACAGGTACATGCACCACCACACCTGGCTAATTTAAAAACGATTTTTTTTTTTTTAGAAATGGGGTCTTACCGTGTTGCCCAGGCTAAGCAACCCTCCCGCCTTGGTCTCCCAGAGTGCTGGGATTACGGGTATGAGCCACCACACCCACCCTTTATTTTTTAAAATCTACCCTCATACTGTCTTCAAGGAGGAATAAGCTGGCACCATGAGCTCCCATTGCACAGAGCAGTAGAATGAGGCTCCAAGAGTGTCAGCAGTCAGCTTGGAGGACTCAGATTTAGTCCTTCTGACTACACAGATGGGCTTGACCTCAGCAGGATGTGCAGAAACAACTTGATTTGAGTCCTGAGAATTAAGGGGAGAGAGAGAGGAAAATTTTCCCATTCATGGGACACTTTTACCCATTTGAAATCACACTGCTCTGAGAGCTATCTGCAGAGGGGTAGCTAATGCTATTTTAGAGCCTTTAAATTTTCCAGGTTGCTTCTTGGACCCTGTTGGGTAAATTAAATGTGGTATTCATTATTACCTCTGAAAATTCAGATCTGCTTATTCAATGCATTCAACCACGATGGGTCATGTCCAAATCTCTCATTTAACAATCTCTGACATGGTTTTTTCGTGGCAGTGGGAATTTCGAACCAACCCCAGATGAAATCTACAACCTTCAACACATTTACAGATGACAATTATATCTCTACAATCACTAAAAAAAATAAAATAAAATAAAACCAAGAGAAACAGAATCAACAGTAAAAGAGCTAAATTACAGATAACAGAATATTCATAAAACTATACCTCATCTCATGAATGTGGGTGCAGTCTGTATGCCAGGATTTCTTTAGCCACTGGTGATATTCAGCATATTGCAATTGAGTGCAATTACAGTTAGCTATAATTAAGAACAATTACAGCTTTTATTTCTCTACTTGTTCTTTAAAAGCACATTTGTAATAAAACTTTTTTTTAAAAGGTGAAGAATATAATTATACATCCTTATAACGTCTCGAATAATTAGTTTGACTAAAGTTTCTTCTGGAACAATTTTCATTTTAACTGTCAGATCTGCCATTTATAGTCAATGGAACATACTTAAAAAAATTCCATCATTAACCTTTTTCACCCAATATAGCTGTATATGAATTATTGGTACAAATTAAAGTTTTCAGTATTTAAATCTCTAGTGGCTGTTGCAATATATAAGAATATTTTCCCTTTTTGTTTTGTGTGTTTGCGTGTGTGTGTGTGTGTGTGTGTGTGTGTGTGTGTGTGTGTGTCTTTGAGGAAAAAAGAAATGGTATATTTGCAGAGTATGTTTTCTTGATCAAGGTTTTTGGGAAAAAATTGCTTATGCTAGAAAGCTACGTTCTCTACTTTGTGTATTACAGAACACAGTCCTCTTTGTTTATTTACGGTGTATCTATGTAGTGCCAAAATTAAGAATTCTCTGATGGTGACAAATCTGCCTCTCAGTTCAGTAACATGGTCAATGTCAGCTTAATTAGAACCAGTGAAATCTACCTTCTCATAAACCCAGACTCCAGTTCAGCTGGCTTCATGCGTTGGGTCCCCACGCTAGCCTATACATTCCACGAGGGTAGGGACTTGATTACTTTTGTAACATCTCTGTCACCAACACTCAGAACACAGAGTGGCTGGCCCAAAGTGTCCAATACACTGAATAACACTGAGTATGTTGCATCAATGAGAGGCCTTTTTTTTTTTTTTTTTAGTCTTTCCCATTTATGTAGGGAATAATTGAAAATTAATCACCTGAATGACTTTGAAGATAGAAGATAATTAGGTAACACAACTCTGGAAATTAAGGCTATTTTCACTACTTATCCAGCTAAATTAGCAGTGGTGGGAAATAAATTGTCAGACAAAGGCTAGGCATCTGGGGAAGGAGGAAGTTGGAACAGATGATCTTCTCAGATCCGTTACAACTCTGAGATTATCAGTAGCTTACTGAACATAGACCAAACCCGAATGGCAACCAGCACGAGGTTAAAAAGGGCATGTGTAGTTGTGTGTGGCTGGATAAACAGTGGTCCCACTCCCAAGACAGACCATGAGCGACAAAGATACTAATACATTGAAAAATTGCTGTTACTAAAAATACCCTCAATACTCAAAACATGGACATAGTCTTTGACGCAACTTACATTGTGAAGTTTATCATTTATTCCATAAAGGCCACCAATTACCACGTTTACTATGTTTTAATCACTTTGCTCAGCATTTTACATACACTATCTCTTTTATTCTCTGTGACACTGTTAGATAGTTATTAATCATTGCGTCCATTTTTCAGATAAGCACACTGAGGCTCAGAGTAGTTAGTTTGAATCCAAGTCTGTCCAAGTCTAAAGCACACAGTTAAAACAAGAAAATGAAACAAAACCTGGCTAATCATAGTCAAGAGACACCAGGGTGATGGGTGGACCTCTATCTATAGCCACCTAAAAGCCAGAATGCGAGAAACAGGAATTGAAGAAAAAGTTTCCCTCCTCAACTCTACTTAGATACTCTTGATGAAATAGGTCAGTATGGATGAGAAGTTTTGAGAGCAGCTATGGAGGTAAAATAGTATTTATCAGGAGTGTAAGAGACACAGACCTTCGTCACAGCACTGTCTGCAACAGAAGAAACCTCAGTGCCCACAGACGAGGTAACGGAGAAATAAACTGTGCTGTGAATCTTGGAGTGGTCAGGAAGAATCAGGTAGACGTCTATGGTCCAAAATAGACAAAATTACAAGGCATGTTGAGTGATAAAAAGAATAAGTTGCAGAATAATATAGTTCAGTCGAAGGATGTTTCTGCTTAAAAATAAAAGAACCCACAGAGGAACAAGATATTCCCTGGGGACACTGGAGTCTACACAGGGACAGCAATAGTCCCGAAAGGAAACCCAGCTGCCTGATCGGTGGTGAGAGCTCTGCAGAGAGGAGGACAGCGAGCGCCTGGCGCTCTGTGCCTGCTTCCTGCCTCCCACCCCGGGCACCTGGAGCCATGGATGCTCCTGACTCACCACACCCACAGCCGGGCCAGGTCCAGCTGCACCACCAGTGGGTCACTCATGATGGCTGTGAGTGTGTGCAAAGCCTGGGGATGAGCTGGTCCCTAAGAGGGGACATCAAGCCGGGTGGCCTCGCCAGCAGTTGCATGTGGGCCTCCCATCCTCTAGGGGAGCTACAGAAGGGCCCCTGTGCAGGTGGCTCTCTATCCCCCCTGGTACAACTCCACTCCACTGCCAAGATGCCCTTCACAAGGGCCACCCGGAAGAGGCTGGGGGGCTAGAGTGTAGGGTGGACACCTAACACCTTGGAGACCCTTCCAAAAACAAGGGCAGTTCATACAAAACTCATCGCTCTTGCTCTTGCTGAGAGGGGTTCAATAGCGTGTAGCTGGATCTCTGAAATGTGCGCACCACCAAGTTCGACACACCGACTCATGTTTAGACTCCCTCAAGGAGCTTTCCTACTTAAAATAGCCCTTTGGGGACTCTTTCTGTCAAGGAATGTGATCAGTCTTGCCTTTGTTTCATAAATTTGTGTTTTCCTAATGCGGGTTATTGGAACGTTCCATCATCAATGGGATTCTCCACAGTAAGGGGTGAGCAGGAAGGAAGGAGGCATTTCTACGGATTAAAACTAAGCCCTAGATGACAAATGCCACCTGGGTTGTGTTTGTGGCTGTTCACTGTTTCATCTGACATCCTGGGAGTAGAAAGGTTAGCTTTCCCTGAGACAGTGGGCTGGCAGGCACGTCATGTCCCACAAATATCACAGGGAAGTTATAAAAAATAAGTGCAAATGGAACAATCTGAGCAAACATTCCAGTGGTACTTGTCACTTAGTTTATATGCCTGGTCAGGGCCAGTCTCATTGGGATTAGGAAATGATTCTGAGGAGCTTTGAAGAAATTCTCACTTTCACTAATTTAACCTCCCAGACCATTTCTCTGATAGCTTCCCTCCCTCCCTCCTTCCTTCCCCTTCCTCTCTGCTCTCCTCCCCTTCCCTTTTTTCTTCCTATATGCCTGTCTCTGTCTCTCTCTCAGCTTTACTAAGGAATAACTGACATAAAAAGAATACACTTAAAGCAAAGGATTTGGTAAATTTACCTGTGAAACTATTGCTACAATCCAAATAATGAACGTGCCATCAACCCCCAAAGTTTCTTTCTGCCCTTTTGTAATCCCTTCCTCCCACCTCTCTCCTGTCCCCACGTAGCCACTGATCTGCTTTCTGTCACTCTCAGAATTTTATATAAATAGAATCATTCAGTATGTACTTCGTTTGGTCTGGCTTCTTTTACTCAGCATAATTATTTTGAGATTCATACGTGTCGTAGCCCGTATCAATAGTTCATTCCCTTTTATGGCTGAGTAGCACTCCACTGTGTGAAGACACCATGGTTTGTTTATCCATTCTCTTCTTGATGGCACGTGGGTTGTTTCCATTTTTCACTATTACAAACAAAGCTGCCATCAACATTCATGTGCACATCTTTGTATCAACACTGTATGATTTCCTAGGTCCCAGGTAAATATCTAGGAGAGGAATAGCTGCAGCAAATGGTAGATGTATATTTAACTTTTTAAGAAACTGCCAAACTGTTTTGTAAAGTGATTGTACCATTTTATTTTCCTACCCAGTAGTGTCTGAGGGTGAATGAGAGCTCCAGGACTCCCCTTTTCACCATGATTTGGTAACGTGAGTCCTTTTACTTTTAGCCATTCTACTAGATGAGTAGTGGTAGCTCATTGTATATTTAATTTGTGTTCCCTAATAACTGATGATATTGGGAATCTTTAACTGTGCTTATTTCATATGTTCTTTGGTTGCTTTTTTATTGTTGAGTTTTCAGTGCTCTTTGCATATTCTGAATACAATTCCTTCATCAGTTATATAATTTACTAGTTTCATCCTAGTCTGTGATTTGTCTTTTCACTCTCTTATTGATGTCTATCAAAGAGAAGAACTATTTTTGGGGGATGAAGTACAACTTATCAGCTTTTGGATCATGCTTTTAGAGCTGGATCTAAGAAGTTATTGTCTACCACAAGTCACAGGAATTTTTCTCTAATGTTTTCTTCTAGAAGTTTTATAGTTTCGAGTTTTATATTTAGGTCCGAGTTAGTCTCAGTATGGTACAAGGATCAAAGTTTGTTTATTTATTTGCAAATAGATGTCTAATGGGTCTAAGTACCATATACTGAAATTGCCATTTTTTCACTGAATTGCCTTTGCACATTTGTTGGAAATCAGTTGTCCATGTAGGTATCGGTCTTTTTTCTTCATATACACAGGTTTCCTATTCTGTGGCCTTGATCAATCTATCTTTGTGTCAAGACCACACTATTTTGATTACCACAGCTTGATAGCATTTTGCAATCACAGTGTTAGCTTTCCAACTGCGTTCTTCTTTGTCAAAGTTATTTGGTTCTTTTCAGTCCCTTTGCATTTCTGTATGAATTTTAGATGATTTCTACCCAAAAACCAGCTGGGATTTTGATGGGTATTGCATTAAATCTATAGATCCCTTTGGGGAGAATTGACATGTTAACAATATTGAGCCTTCTGAGCCACAAATCCAGTGTGTCTATTTATTGAGGTCTTTAATTTTCTCCACAATGTTTTATGTTTCCAGGGTATAGATTTTCACCTCTTTTATCAGATTTATTCCCAAGTACTTCATAGTTTTGATGGGATCAAAACTGGTGTAGTATACACTAATAGAAATACAGTTTACTTTCATGTATACATTTTGTATCTTGCCAACTAGTGAAACTTATTAGTTCTAGTAGCTTTTTTTATTAAGATTTCATCCAGTTTTCTGCACAATCATGTTGTCTGTAAAAAGTTTCATTTCTTTCTTTTCAATGTAAGCGCCTTTTATGTTGCAATTTTATAATGCATTCTTCCGGCCTGCACTGGCTAAAACCTCCAGTACGATGTTGAATGAGGAGAGGGCAGACATCAGGGTCTTGTTCCTGATCTTAGGGAAAAAACATTCAGTCTTTCACCATTAAATGTGATATCAACAGTATATTTTTCTACTGTTAAGTGAGGAAGCTTCAGACTGAGGAAATTCCCTTCTATTCCTAGTTTGCTGAGACGTTTTATTAGGAATAGAAGCAGAATTTTGTCAAATCCTTTTCTCCCTCTATTGAGATGATTATGTGGTTTTTTTTCTTTTAGTTTTTATGATGAATTATATAAACTGATTTTTGAATGTTCCACAAAGTTTGCATTCCTGGCATTGACCCAATATGGTCATGACGAATGTTCCTTTTATTAATTGTTAGATTCAAGTTGTTAAAATGTTGTTTGGAATTTTTACATCTATGTTCACAAGGGATACTGACCTGTAGCTTTTTTATTCTTATTGCATCTTTGCTTGTGCTAATGGAGTGATGCTGGTCTCATACGATACAATGAATTGGGAAGTATAGCCTTCTTATTTAATTTTCTGGAAGAGTTTGTGTAGAATTGCTATTATTTCTTCCTTAAATATTTGGTAGAATTTACCAGTGGAGTGCTCTCGTTTGGAGTTTACTTTGTGAGAAAATTTAAAATTCAATTTCTTATTAGATATGGGGCTCTTCAGAGGTTATCTACTTTCTGTTGAGTGAGCTTTGAAAATTTCTGTCTTGCAAGGAATTTATCCATTTAAGTCAGGAGTAGGCCCATAGCCTGCAAGCTAAGGATGCTTCTTTTATATTTTTAAAGGTTGAAAAAAAATATGTGGCATAAACTATGCATGGCCCTTAAAGTTCAAAATATTTACAATGTGGGCCTCTACAGAAAAAGTTTGCTGATCTTGATCTAAGTTGTCAAATTTATTGGCATAAAGTTGTTCGTAGCATCTGTAATTATCCTTTACATATCTGTAGAATCTCTAATGACGTCACATCTTTTGTTTTTAGTATTTATAAATTGTGCTTTCTCTTCATCAGTGTAGCTAGAGATTTAGCAATTTTTTTTATTTCCTCAAAGAGCCAGCATTTAGTTTCATCAGTTTTCTCTGTAATTTTCTGTTTTCTATTCCTCTGTGACCTTTATTATTTCCTTTCTTCCACTTACTTTGTGTTTAATCAGCTCTTCCTTTTGTAGTTTCTTAGTGTGGAAGCTGAAGTTATTGATTTGGAACTTTTCTAACAGAGAGGTTCAGTGCTAAAAGGCCCTGCATAACATTGCTTTTGTGCTATCCTACAAATTTTGATGTACTGTGTTTCTGACTTTTATTTAGATCAAATATTTTCTAATTCCCATTTATTTGGCCCATTGATTATTTAGAAATACATTATCTTAGTTTCAAATACTTGGAGATTTCTAATTAATTAATTTTTGTCATTTACCTACTTTGTATCACTTGCATACTTTAAAGTTCACCGAGACTTGTTTCATGGCCCAGACTGTGGTCTCTTGCATTAATTGGTCTACATGCACTTGAAAAGATTACGCATTCTGTTGTTAGGTGTAATGTTCTACAAATGTCAAATAGGTCAAATTGTTTCAAGTGTCGTTCAATCATTTTATATTCTTACTGATTTCCTGTCTACTTGTCCTATCAGTTATTGAGGGAAGAATGTTGAAATCTCCGACTCTTGTGGGTTTGTCTATTTCTCCTGTTAGTTTTTGCTTTATGTATTTTGAATCTGTTATTAGATGCATAAAAGTCTAGGTTGCTATGTCCTCTTGGAAAATGGATGAACTGACCACTTTATCAAATGACTCTAGTTATTCCTGGTAAGTAGTCTTTGCCCTGAAATTTACTTTGTCTACTCTAAATAGAACCACTCCAGCTTTCTTTTGATGAATGTACTAGTTTCTTAGTGCTGCTGTAAGAAAACAGGAAACCCTGACAGAAAATAGGTGGGTTACAACAAGAGAAATTTATTCTTCACAGCTCTGGAGGCTAGAAGTCCAAAATCAAGGTATCAGCATGGTCATGCCCTCTGAAGAACATTAATTCAAAAAGTTCCAAATGTCGTACAAATCATCTACATTAGGTATGGGTTAGATTCTGGGTATGAGTGAGTCTGGGACAATTTCTGTCCATCTGTGGACGTGTGATACTAGGAAATAAGTTATCCTGCTTCCAAAGTGCAATGGTGGATCACGTATATGATATGTATTCCCATTCCAAAAGGAAGACAATTTAAGAAATAAAGGAGTTACTGGTCTAAAGTAAGTTTGCAACCCAGAAGGGAAAGTTCCATTAGTTTTCAGAGCCTAAGAATAATTATTTGTGGCTCGATCCACCCTGTGAGCCCACAGAGACTGAGCTAGCTCCTGCCTCTGGGGCTGCGGGGTCCACATTGGCCCCTCCCCTGGGTCTGCCTCTCTGGTTTCTGTCTCTGTCACTCTGCCTTTAGAAACCATTCTTGCCTTTTCTTGAAAGTAGATCATGTTTGTCCTTGAGTAATTCTATGAGCCTGTTTCCTGTCTGTGGCACCCTGGAAGTCCAACGGCCTTCTTTCATTTCATCCCATCTCTGCTCCCTCCAGTACTAGCTGTCACTGTCTCTGCTGATAAAATGTTTTCAAAAACCTTGTTGATCCGTGTGTGCCATGGGACCCATGCCATAATACCAGAGGATTCTCCACGGATCCTTCCTCGATGACTCACCTCTATCCCTGGCTTCCGCAGAGAGGGCTGCTTGGATCCACCAGTCACATGCCTAATTTCTTCCCCGAAGGTCTGTCCAGCCACACCCTTGGCCCTGTCTTCAGAACATACTATTTGGATAGACTGAGGATTTTCCAAACTATCAAGCACGGATTCTTTTTTGCTCAAGGGTTCCTTCATCAATTCATGTCTTATCTCTCTCATTTTACTACAAGCAACAAGGAGAAACCAGGCTATACTTTCCATACTCTGTTTGGAAATCTCTTCAGCTAATATCCAAGTTCATCGCTTACAAGTTCTACTTTCCACCAAATATCAGCATGCAATTTGGTCAGGTTTTCTGCCACTTTCTAACAAGAATGGCCTTTTTTCCATGTTTCTTCTGAGACTTCACCGGAATCACCAGCAATGTTCATATTTCTGCCAACATTTTGTTCATGCTGACATATGCATTCTCTACGATGAGAGAAACCTTCTCTACCAGGGTGTTCACTTCCTTCTGAACCCCCACCAGAAGCATCTTTAGTGCCCATATTTCTACCAATAATCTCTTCAAAGGCAACCTAGGCTGTTTCTATCATGTGCTTCAAAATTCTGCCAGCCTCTACCCATTACCCAATTCCATAACCACTTCCACATTACTAGGTATTTTTACAACAGTATGCCACTTCCCAGTACCAGAATCTATATTAGCTTCTTAGGGCTGCCATAACTAATTTCAGACAGCCTCTGACTTAGGATGGTCTGACTTATGATTGTCCAACTTTACGACGGGTTTATCAGGATGTGATCCCACTGTAAGTTGAGGAACATCGGTACCAGAAACTAAGTGGCTTAAAACAATAAAAATTTCTTCTTTCACAGTTTGGAAAATAGAAGTCTGAGATCAAGGTGTTGGCAGGGCCATGCTCTATCTGAAAACTCTAGGGAAGAACCTCTCACCTCTTCCTAACTTCTGGTGTTTGCTGACAATCCTTGGCATTCCTTGGCTTGCAGCTGCATCACTCTACTCTCTTTGCCTCTGTTGTCACATGTCCTTCTGTGTGTGTGTCCAAGTCTTTGTGTCTCCTCTTCTTTTAAGAACACCAGTCATACTGGATATGAGGCCCACCCTAATCCAGTATGCCCTCGGCTTAACTAATTACATCTTCAGGGACCCATTTCCGAATAAGGTCATTCTGAGATTCTGGATAGACATGAATTTTGGATAGATGCTATTCAACCCAATACACATGTTCTATCTTTTTTCATCATTTCACTTTTAACCTATTTATGGTATTTTTATATTGGCAATACATTTCTTGCGAGCAGCATATGTTGGGTCTGCTCAATTTATGGCTTATTATTCCCCAATGTTGAGGCAAGCCCCTTTATGTACCAGACCCACCGTCCTATAAATCTGGAGGTGTTTCTGTCTGGATAATGGGAATGGGTGCTATTTTTAGCCCTGTGTGAGTGGCAGTCACTGTGTCCTTTAATCCTTTCAGAGGGTTCTCCAGTAGTTTCTTTACATGCATACACTGACCAGCACTAAGCTGAGTACTCAAGAGCGACTTTCTGCAGATCTTGGGCATGTTTGCTCTATACAGCCCTCAGCTCTCCAGTACTGTCTTGTGAATTCCAGCCACCTTGGTCTTCTTAGACTCTCAGCTTTCCTCAACTCAGGGAATATCCTGGGCTCCTCCTTCTCACCTCCCCACGGCTTGAGCCATGACCTGGAAACTCTCTCAAGACAGCAACTGGGGGCAACTTAGAACTTACCTCATTGGGTTCTGAACGATCACTGTCCTTCACTGTCTTGTGTCTAGTGCCCTACTATTTTTTCTGAAAATATTTTATATATTTCAAAAAGTATATTAAATATATTTTAAAAGTATATTAAATACTTTTACATGTATATATATTTTAAAACATATTAAATATATATATATATTCATATATACATTTAATATATTTAGTAAGGTAACAGGTTAGTCCCTGCTACTTCATCTTGGTCACAAGCAGAAATCCCCCAGCTAAATTTTCTTGAACTGGAAAATACATTTTCAATTTCAATTACAATTCAAGGTAAGGTTAAAAATGTGTAGAGTGAATAATACTGTCAAATGTACATCCAGAAGGCTAATATTTCTTTCTTGGGAAAGTATCCTTAGAGGGCAAGTCCACGGTGATCGCAAGGAGACAGCAGAGAACTCTGGGCTCAGGAATCCGACCTCCTGGGTTCAAGTCCTTAGTCTACAACCTGTCAGCTATGTGACTTCAAGCACACTGCATCACCTTTATACCTGTACAGTGTCTCATCTGTAAAATGTGGTGAAATATGGACTCTTGTGAGGATTTAACGTGATATCACAGCACAGTGCCAGGCAGGTAGCAACTCGCACATTCAGTTCTCAATCAATATTGACACTTGGTATGACTTCTACTTCACAATGTTGCCTAGAGATTACAGGTGGAGCAAAGTGGAAGAAATTCTTTAAAAATACCGCTCTGGGTTTCTAAATGGACATTGTCCAGCTTATAAACAGAGTATGAAATAGTATTAGATTTCCAGTGGATCCATCATCAGAGTGAATTGATCACAAAGTAGGAACTTATTGCTGTGCAGAGTAAATGTGTGAACTGGCTTAATGCCATTTACACTACACCCGACAAGCTGCCTGTGTTCAATACAAATTCTTTTTTTCAGGCAGTACATTTTATAGTTGATCACAGTAACTTACTCTTTCTAATTAACTGCATATTTCCTAAGTTCAGAAATGCCTTTATTATCGACTGCCTAAAATTCAGACCTGTTGGTATGATGGAAAGTGACAAAAACCAGTACCTGTGAAGTCTCTGTGCTAAAGGAACTGTCACGTTATCTCTCAAACTGCCCGTGTATTTGTGGCTTTGATAAAGAAGGCCCACTTCAGAACAATAGCAGAAAAATCGAGTCACTCAGAATCTCAGTATGCGGTCAGGCTACTTACAATATCAAAGCCTAGCAATTTTAGACATTACATTAAAACCATCCTGTTGGTGCTCTCGAACTGGTTAGATGATTCATCACAGGAAATCCAGTAGCACGTTACCAACTCTTCTACTCAGACCCCAATTTTATTCTATTTGGCTCTTTATAATCCATTTTAAAACTCACATTCTTCTTCTCCTTTGTGCTTCAAGTGTTGGCCTCTGGCCCAAAGTGGTAAACTTCTGAGATTACTTCCAATTCTTTTTTGCCCAAAATGAAAAATCTATCTCTTGGACTTTCTTGGCCCTATAAGAATCAGGTTAAAAACATTTTTTTGCTAAAAC
Organism: Avahi laniger; assembly: GCA_963575035.1. NCBI lineage: Eukaryota > Metazoa > Chordata > Mammalia > Primates > Indriidae > Avahi > Avahi laniger. The sequence continues at coordinate 60,377 of CAUYSK010125460.1, forward strand.
TATCTTTAAGGTTCTAACTCACACTCACTCCTGTGATGGTTAACACAGTCATTCTCGTCCAGAAACTGTGGAAGAGGCCCTGTGCTTACCTTCCTGGACTGGGCTTGCCCTGGGACATCAGTGCAGCAGACCAAGGCCACAGCTTTAGGTCCTTCATTCCTGTACAAGAACACAGTGGCAGCTCTGTCCCCTATCAATCCTGCATTCTATTCCTGCCTGACTCCTGGGTTTAAGCTTTTGTTCCCGACCTCGTGACAGTAGATAAAGAAACCAGCATGGACCGCAAAGTAACTGTTGGGTGCCTCCGATATCATGACACTCCTGTAATCTTAGGGCTCCAGTAATTAAGATCTTTCTGTATGTGTAATTGCTCCAAGCCGCTCAGTAACTTGCTGTGTGGCCTTGAGCCAGTAATTTACCTTCTCTCTCGTCTCTGCGTGAAACATTCTGCATCTGTGAAATGAGAATTTTACTGACCTCCCTCGTTGGGATTTGGGCTGGCTTAATTTGTTGCTGTATTTAAAGGGCAGTTAATTCTAAATCTCGCTTCAAAGCAAAATGTTAGAGTGTTCTAATGCTAGCCAGCGTGTCCTACAGGAGCCAGTGCTAGAAAGGACACAGTGAAGAGGAAACAGTCACAAAAAACCCAGGGGAACATTTTCCTCTTTGGCACTTTCTCTGTTCTACTTTCAATTCCTGTTACCTCCATGCAAAAGTAAGGAAATAAATAACCAGACCTAACCCTCCTTGACAAACACAACGTTGTCCTGTGTTAGCCTTACACAGTAACAACAAAAGTCATCTTTGTATGTTTTTTATTTTCTAAATTGATGCCCAATGCCCTCCTCCAGAATGGATCTACACAACTTAGGAGTGAGACTGGTAGTTTTCCAGCAAATTGGAGCGATAAGTAGAGCCCAATGACAGAGCAGGGGAGTGACCAGTTGTCCAAGTTCACCCCGTATCCCAGATAGTTCAAGTCACAATGGCAACTTCTTTTGCCATTGCTATATAAGGCAAATAACAACAATAAAAAACCCATTAATCAGAATGTTTAGGGGAATGGAACATTTGAAATTTGAAATAAATTGAAATTTCTATTCCTGGCCTTTATGGTTTGAAACATTCTTAAAAGTGAAGCAATTCACTGGAAGTGGTCACTGTCTACAGGAACAAAGAAAGTTTACTTTCGCTTGTGGGTGGAGGGGAGCTGAGCAACTGTCATTCTGAACATCAGTGTGTGCTCAACGGCGAGCCCAGGAGATGAGGATTGTAGACAGAGGTAACGGGGCTGAGGTAGGAAGACCACAGGGCTGGGTTCCGGCTTCTAGCTGGATAAGTGACCTTGAACAAGTGACTGGCCATCTGTGGTCCCTAGGGAAGCTTCCGGCTCAAACAGTCTCTGATTGTGACCCTAAAAATATTCTAGAAGCTGTTTGGATTTTTAGCAAATCCACGCTATTTTCTTCTTTTCATACTAATTGTGTCTTGCCCTCGAAAGTGGAGTTCAAGAAAGCAATAAAAAAACAACGTAGATAATTAAGAGTTTCTATTTGGGCATTAATTAAATAAAGGTTTCACTGCGTATCAGTGCTTGTGCTACTTAACGAATGCCCATGTCTTAAAATAATACAAAACTTTAAGACAAGCATATTTTAAAGAATAAGCCTCGCAAATAATGCCATTCAATGATCGTTAAGGCCTTATATGTTCCAGTACTCAGTATACACGGTGTCATTTGGTCCCCCTAACAATCCCGTGAGGATTGATGGCTTGCTATTAACAACACTTTACAGATGGAACAACAGGCCTGGAGTGATTAACACACTCTTCCAAGATCACAGAGGTAATAAGTGACAGAACTGAGACTTGAAGCCAGAGGTGATGTGACCTCCAGGCCTGTTATTCTGTAAATCCATCCCGTCTGCCGATGTTGCTAATAACCACCGAAGCGTTAGCCGAGGAGTGGCATGAACCGAGGCCTGCGGTCAGATCTGGGTTGAAGTCCAGCTCTGCCTCTTAAACGCTGTCCAAGATATGCCAACTATCTGAGCTGCTGTTTGTCCATTTGAAAAATAGGAACTAGGACGCATACCTCTCAAGGTTGTTATAAGGATGCAATTACATGAGCTAATATGTGTAAGTAGCGAGTACTGCACCTGGCACATAAAATACATTTAGTCAATGTACCTATTATTATTATTTTTACCATTGTTGATAACGAAAGAGAAATCTTTAGGATTTTGTAAAGTCCAACACTAACAGCTATTCTTTTGAACCTGGAACAGCAGTTCTTCCATGGAGTTCGACTACCAGAGTTGGTTAAATACTGCGTGCCCCCCAGGCGATCTCCTTTGGCTAAGGATTTATTTCAGAGAGGGTTAATAGCACATTCTATTCCCAGTTGCTCACACTAATGCATGAGAAAAGCAGTGTGAACAACCCTAAATAGACAGTCCAGAAATTACTTACATTTGTTCTTACTTAAAGTATGTATCTCTAATCTTCTGGAAATAACTTTAAACACATGAGAAAAAAACTCACAATAAATGTTAAGCTTCCCCACTATATTCTTCTGTTTAATCACTTTCCTTTCTCTTCCCTGCTGTGGAAAAGGGAAGATACCACCTTGCACACTGACGTGGACAGTAACCCAAACCAGAGTTTAGCTCTCTCAGCAAACATCCCACCTTCCAAGGTGGAGGGGTGCTTAGTGCTTCAAAAAGAGTTTTCTTTCTACAAATGGACAAATCACAAACACCCGCACATGCTAAACTATCATGTACATTAATTGGACTGGGTGGAAAAATCAGTAAAATTATAAAGCAACAGTTTCAAGAATAATTGTTACAATGAACAACTGAATTTTATATTAATATTAAGCTTTTTAGTTGACAAAGCATTTTTTTCCATGGCATTCTATGAAGCTCAGCCAGTCTTGCGTGTTGGCCCAGATAACGTAGCTGGGTGAGAGGCAGAGGGAACATGCACCCCTATGTCCGTGAACTTTGAGTCTGTGGTCTTTCCTCCACACCTCACCGTCCATGGTGCGGACAATTCACCCCTAAGCAATCCAGGCCTAGATCTAATGCTATAGGAAAATAACACAGATCTCCAGAAATCTGGACAATCGTCATGTTGATCTTCAAACATGATATGTCACTATTCTCATTCTTTTTGGCCATGCATTTTATTCTCATTTTGAACTGGAAAGTAAAAAAATCATGAGAACTAACCACATCCAGATTTCATTAAAATTTATCAAGTTTGGGTTTGGAGGGGGAAAATGCTCTTCATTGTAACTTTGACCCCATTGTTTACATCTCAGGAATCTGCATACCTTTGATTTTCAGCTACAAGTTTTGAGTTGATCCACATTTGTCTAGGACTTTCCTAGGGTAACTCTCCCATGTTTATGATGTACAAGGAAGACTGTACTATTCTAGGAAGGGAAGTGGTCCTTGAAGATTTTGGATGAGCTATTTACTTTTCTTAGAATTAGAATCAGAGTTTAAGCCGTGTTACTTTGGGAGACTCTCCTATGTGACACTCTTCCGTGGCCACCCCCTGGGAGAAGGGAGATGCTTTATGTTTTCTTGGCCAGCAGGTGCATGGCTAGAGGTGGCCGAAGTGAGTTCTTAAGATCAGTGCCCAAGCTCAGGCTACATCTGCCCATGTCTTTGATTAGAAAGCAAAGGGCAGACTGATGTAGGCCAGAGATCACTGGAGGTTTTTTAAAAAAATCAAACATCACCTGAATCTTGCATGTTTCTGATTAGCAGACATTCCCCAGTTCTCACAGAGCATGTGCGAAACCTCTGATTTTAATGAAGAAACCACTCACAACAATACATACTTGCTTAGGGATGGCAAAAAAAAAAAAAAAAAAAAAAAGGCAGCATTACCTGCAGTGATAAACATCAGCTTATTTATCACTGTTTTGTATCATACTGCCTAGAAAAGAAAAACCCCAGAGCCCCATAAGTAGAGTACAGTATATGATTTCTTTGAAACCTCATTACGTGTAGATTAACCCCCGCGAAATACCTCCATCACACAGCATTATGGGGAAGAGGTGAGAACAACAAGAAAGCAAATCCAAGGATTTCAGAGTGAAAATCCCTGAGGCTTAGTTTCTTCTCTGTTGGATCTACCCACATGAACATTTTATATTAGAGGATTTTAAGTTTCACAACCTTTTTCTGCTTTCTTCATCAGAGAAGGTTTTGCATTAAGAGTTTTACATTTTTTGACTAGGGAAGGAATACAAAAAAGGGTGATGGGCTGTCCTCCCTTTGGCTGGTGTTCCCTCTACTGGCACAAATTCATTCAATTATTTAATAAGCATTTACTGAGGGTCTCGGATTTGTGTGGGCAGGACAGGAATACAGAGATCAAAGTGACATGGGGCTTGCCCCAAGACGCCCACAATCTACTGGGGGAGACAGATCATGTTGTAGCTCAATAATGAATCAGTTAGGAAAGAAATAATACAAAGTGCAAGGGTGTTTCAGGGAAGAGTTACTCACTGATTTCAGTGAGAGATGGTAATGACTATGCGTTCTGGGTCTTGTAGGATGAGCAGAAGGTCACCAGAAAGACAGAGTGTTTCAGGCAGAGGGGCTGGCTCAGGCAAAGGCATGAGGTCATGAAAACATTCCCTAAGTTTGGGGGGATAGTCTTTCCAGGGACTCTTCAGCTCTAGGTTCAGAGAACACACAAAGAGGTGCTGAAGGAGGCTGCACAAGGTGGGCTTTGCTTTTTTCTTTATCCACAAAAAAACCTTTCATGTAAAACATAATACAAGTCTCTGCTCTCTCCTCGTTATGAGCGCAAAGATCGGAATTCATCGATCTAACTGGTCCTTATCGCGTGCCACTCCATAAGCAAATGGCAATTTTTAGCTGTGCTGAAAGTTACAGTGTGAGATGAAACTGCCCCCCTAACTCCTCCCCCAAGAGGATTCAATTCACAGGGAAGCCTGCTCAATGCCCCTTAATACCCTGCGAGCAGTTAAATGTCCTCCGAATGTTTCCAGTAAGCAAGTCGTCCCTTGAAGGAATGCCTGTGTTCTTTGTGTCCCCAACTAACCCAAGGTCATTTTTCATCATTGACATCGCCTGTCATTTAGAAATTTAGTAACGTAAATCATTTCCCATTTTATCCGTAAATCTTATGCACATTTACAACGTGACAGGCTAAACCATTCCCCACACACAAGGGCAGCACCCAAGGTTGACACAGAACAATTGCACTTCCGCCTTTCCTCCAAGGACTTTCCTAGACGCTTTGTAATTTTTTGTTTTCATATTCCACCAGAAGCCTTGATGTGTTCATTTCTAAAGGAAAAAAAAAATACAAGGACAACTAGAAAAATCTTTTCAAAGTGTCTATAACATTTGGAAAGTAGTTATTAAAAAATATCTCAGCAGCCAGATAATCTCTACCATGTGAACATGGGTTTCCGTACTATCGGTATTTGTTTTCCTTGCTCTACGGAAGCAAAATCAATTGGACAAAAGGCCTAGTCGATTCGATTGAATTTTACAAACCACCACCCTGTCATAATAATATGCGCCGAAACGCCTGCCCACACTGCTTGCATAACATAGCTCTTACCGCAAGAGATTTATCAGCCGCCACATTTTTCTCAGTAGGCTGGGGCCGAGCGAAGTCAATGGTGAAAGAGTCCTATTAATCACAGTTGAACTCTGCGTGCTATCTGTGATACCTTGTAAAAAGGAAGGTGATAAAAAAGATGCATAGTGACACCGACTGTCACAAATGCTTACGGGATGATGTGCTTGTATCAGATGGCTCTGCGAGTTGGATTGGCATGAAACATTCCACAAGTGGAGTTTAGAAAAAATAACAATGCTACAAATCTGGAAAGGAATAGCTCTAGGCTTCTGCCAGTCCCCGGTTATTTTAGACCTGGCGACAGGGACTTTAATGCGTCAGAGAGGCTGCCAAGGCATCCATTGGAAACCGCGAATTCAGGAAGCTGTGACATCCAGACAAAAATCTGTCTCCCCCGTTCCCACCCCACTCCCCAAATCCCACCCTGTCTTGAAATGCAATTCCTGTGACAGTCCCTTCTTGGTATACCACAAACAGCTTATAAATAATGTCAGCCCATTACATTTGCTTTTTAAATGCACATTCCTGTTCCGCGCTTGTTCAGCTGCTAGATTCTTCTTTGTACATCTCTTTGCGACAGTCCGATCTGTCAAAAAGTGTAAGTATCGAGAGGGCAGACTCTGTCTACATCGTGGATGTTGAAGTGTTCAGTAAATGTTCTAAAATGATGCTCAAACTTGGTTACAAAAGTCTGTTATATATATTAGGAAAGGATTTTGGGTGACAGTCTTATCCCGAAAGCTTTGTCTTGAAGCTATAGTTAAAGAGGTGATGGTTGGGCCAAGTGACTTTTGTTGGTACAACTAACTTCAGCTAAAAATAGTGTCTGAACCTCTGCAGAGACTTGATAATTACCTAAAAAAAATAGGGGAAGAAAGGAAGGAAGGAAGGAAGATGACCCTGGTTACATCATTAATTTTCAAATATGAAATGAAAGACTGTCTGTCTAGATCATTAGAATACCTGGAGAAGGCTGAGTTCTTTCTGATCTCATGAGATGTGCTAGGCAGAATAATGGTCCTCCCAAAATATCCGTATCCTAATCCCCAGAACTTGTGACGATGTCACTTTACATGGCAAAAGCGACTTTGCAGATGTGATGAAGTTAAGGATGCTGACATAGGGACAGTAGCCTGGATTAGCCAGGTGAGCCAGTCAGCACAAGGACTGTCCAAGAGAAAGAGGAAGGCAGGTCAGAGTCAGAGGAGATGTGTACAGGAAGCAGAGGTCAGAGAGAGAGAGAGAGAGACCTGAAGATGCTACACTGCTGGCTTTGAAGGAGGAAGGGCCAGAGACCAGGCACACAGGTTCTCTGGAAGCTGGAAGAGGCAAGGCAGTGGATCCTCGCTTAGAAACTCTGGAAGGAATTCTGATCTCTAGAACTATAAGATAATAAATCTGTGTTGTTTCAAGCCACTAAGTTTGTGGCAATTTGTTCCAACAGCAATAGGAAAATAATGCATAAGATTTCCATTTTTCTTATGAAAGGCTTATGGAAACATTTTTGTGATTAAAAAAAATTGTTGAGTTTGCTTCTTTTATGTAATTATTTTTGTAGATTTCAGGAAGTCAGATGAAATTCATTATACAGTTCATAATAAAATTCTTGCTTTCTGCTTGTTTCCTGCCAATCCAAAGCCTCGATTTTAGATTCACACTGGAACTGCACTTATGATATTTCTCATATAATTTTTAAGAACCAACCATCTACCATTGATGACTTTGTTTTTTGCTTTATTTTTTTTTTAGCACCCCTAGAAAACATTTTTCCTTCAGCATATACTTTACCATGAAGCAGATACTTAACACATCATCTGTAAAGGCCTATTATTTAATGTTAAAAATCACTTACTTAGCACTTACCATCTACTAGATACATCCCGCGGGCAGAGAATGCAAAAATGTATGAGCTAGAGATACTTGCGTATAATACAGATAGTCACTTGGCACAAAAAGACCAAGGGGCCCAAAGTCGGACACGGTGGCACTGTATAAAACTGCAAAGGCTTGGGGAGCTGATTTTTTTGGGAAAGATTTCACAAAGAAGATAGAAGTTCATCTGGGCCCTAGTTTGTGTATATTTCCTCAAGTTCAGGAAAACAATATGAGTAAGGGGTTGTGGTCATACAAGGACAAGACATATTCTAGAAATGGCAAGAAGCCAAGGATGGTTCAAGCATAGCGTGTGAGTGTGTGTGTTTCTTGAAAGTATGGGCAGGTAGAATAGTAATAACACATGAAAGACAGAAAGGGTAGCATCAGCTCTGTTCATAGCCTTAAATGTCATACTAAAGAACGTGGAATTTATTTTGTACATGAGATAAAAAACTGGGGAAGTCTGAGAGGACAATGTCGTTTAGGTTTGTGTGAGCCGAGACCTTGACCTTCGGCATTTAAAAGCACTGCAGTGTTAACAGCGGGCAATGGGTGAGTTTAGAATTAGGGTGAGAAACACCACACCTCACCTTCCGGATCTCCCAGCCCAAACCACTTCTGGTCATGGCTGGCACACACAGTTCCACTTTCCCAGAGTCAGCCACTGGGAGAGTCACAGCTTCACACTCAGTCAAATCCTATTCGGTTAGAATGATTCTTCGTGGAGTCCCTGTTACAGAGCTTTGAAACTGGAAAAGGACCTCTGAGATGATTGCTGACTCAGCCTTGCCTGTTTTGTCAGTGCTGCTGTTCTTTTTTTTTTTTCCCCGTTATAATGAAAAAAATAGGAGCGTGAGAAAGTTGATTGCAAGGTTCCTTGCAGATTTCTAAATCATATTCCCAAACAGCTCCTGACAAGAAGAAGGAAGATGAAAGGGAGGAGGAGAAGGAAGAGGAGGAGGAAGGCGGCCCTAATGAGAGTCCCTAGCCTGCAACATCTCTTCAGTACTAGTAGCAGAAGAGGAACGTATTAGGCTAAACCCTATGAAATTACCGTGTGTATGGGTAAAAAAAAATGTTCAAATATCAGCAGGTGGATGTGGTTGAGCCTATCCTTCCGCTCCACTTCCCACCCTTGAGATGAGGTTGTCCTCAACACCTCAGGCCTCATCTCAGTATAGCAGATGCGTCCAATGACAGCACTGACCTCTGCCTCTCAGTGTCACAGTGGCCTACCAGCGACTCTGAATGACGCAACACAAGGAGCACATGACTACTCTCCATAGAGCCTAAACACGCATAGATGGTGGCAGCATCTATGATGGCGGCCGGGGACACACAGAGAAAGAACAAAAAGGGTGCGTGTATGCAGGGAACACACATTTAAATGAGGAATCTGTCGGAGAGGCCACGGAACCGCAACATGACGGCTTGAATAAAACATTTTTTTCCCTTATCATGTGGGATATGGAATTTTGGAACACGAAAAATGCTGCGCTTCTCAAATCTTATTTCTTAAATGCTCGATTTCTGTGAGGAATTTTAAAGCTAGAGATAAATACAAGGAAGCCCAGTTCATACTTGGTCTCATTATTGTTCTGCAGGTTTTTAAATATGCATATATTTGCTCCTCTACTCGGCATTTTAATTTGCCAAGCTTTATGAAGACATTTTTCTTGAAAAGTCAGATAGATATGCACGCTACACGTGAAAGAGGAAGTGGGTCTGTTACTGGGTTAGCAAAACGACGAAGTGTTGCTGACCTGTTAAAATATAATCAATATTAGTAAACTCTTATTTTTACTCCCAGTGCTATCTTAATTAAAAAAGTATGGAACTAATATGTCAAGAGGCAGGAAGAATGACAGTAAGCACTTTTGCCATCCTCTAATGCCCAGAGCTTATAAACTAGGAGAAAAAATAAACTTTAGTACTTAGTCATGACAAGAACATGTAAAAGAAGATATTTAGCCTGAGGTCACATTACAGGGGCAGGCATAGGGTCCAAAACTCAGTGTTCTACCCAGAACATGGTTTTCCTTCAAAGTTTTAAAATTTGGTATAACAGAATAATAAAATGCACTTAATTTATCAAAGGCTCAAATCACAAGAAAATCTTCAGGAAGAAAATTTACATGGGGGATCCTTGTAATTATGTTATGATATTCTTCCTCTCTTAATATATTATAGAGTTTCTCTCAACAATGAAGGAATTGCTTTTTAGAGCAATAAAACCCAATGGAATAATTCAATTTGTTCATGTTAGCACTGGGATTTTCCAATAATGAATTGAGTTTCAGGAGAAAGAGAGGGTGCATTTTCATAGCTATGAATGAGGATTAAACCAATATAAACTTCCTTCCCTGTTCAGGCAAGTAATTTAGTGACAACAGAACACTTTCCCTTTGTGGTCGAGTAATGACAGAGTGGAGATGAATTTAAGAAAACAAACTCTGAGGGAAACCACATTTCAGCTCTGCTATTCGATGGCAATTTAAGCCAGATCAGAGGATCACTGCCTGGATTCTGTACTTACTTTCTTCCTCACACACCTCCCCTTCCTGATTGAGGTTTTTCAACTTCACTTTTCTTGCTAATTGCTTCATTTTATAAGACAAGACTGAAACTGTGAGTAATGAGATGCAAGCCAATAGCAATCTAAATCATGTTGATGACCATCCTGGGGTGAATGGGAAAACCAGGCACAGCAATAGATACAGTTAACAGTCGTACTCTTTGGAATTAGCATGGCGATCTGCTGGCTGTATCAGATCCACTCTCTGCCTATTTCTCTTGCAATGTCCTTAGAAAACACACGAAAAGATGCAAAAGTGCAATAAGAAAGATATCAGTTGAAAACATTATGAATTTTCAGGAGAAATTACGCCCAACTGCAAAAACAGGTGGATCATATGGAGGAAGAAATCATATCCAGTCATTTCCAGATTTCTGAAACTCAATAAAGCTCTCAAGATTTGGGTCTGAGAAAGGGATTCTACCAGTGTCAGGTGGACTAAGAGGAGATGAATCTGTCAGTAGACAAACACTGGGAGTAGAAAAGTCTTTGAGAATGGATAAAAAACAAAACTAATCTACTGTGGGGTCTATGAAAAAAAAGCACCGGCACCTCATATATGTGGAATCACAGAGCATTTGTCCTTCTGTGACTGATTTATTTCATTTAGCATTCAGTCCTCCAGGTTTAGCCATGTCACTGCATGTTGACTAGGATTTCATCCTAAATCAATGGGTATGCAATATGAGTTATGCATGATGAGTAAGTTCTACGGATCTACTCTACAGCACTGTGGCTATAGCAACGATACTGCACTATACACTTAAAAACCCATTAAGAAGGTAGATCTCACGTAAAGTGTTTCCACCACAACAAAATTTAATAAAACTAGCATGAAAGAAAGGATCTATTGTTCCACAGATGAGAAAAATGTTCAGTAGTTTCTTGGTTTCTGCACAGGAAAGGTTCCAGCACCCCCTGTGGAAACCAAAATCTGTGACTGCTCAAGTCCCTTATATAAAATGGTGCAGTATTTGCATATAATCTATGTACATCCTCTGTATACTTTAAATCTGAGGTCCCCAACCCCTAGGCTGTGGACTGGTACTGATCTGTGGCCTTTTAGAACTGGGCCACAGAGCAGGAGGCGAGCGGTGGGCAAAGAAACTTTCATCTGTACTGACGGCTGCTCCCCATCACTTGCATCACGGTGTAAGCGCCGCCTCCCGTCAGACCAGCAGCAGCATTAGATCCCACAGGAGCGAGAACCCTGCCGTCAACCGCGCACGCGAGGGATCTGGGTTGTGCGTTGTGAAACCACAGACTATGAAACTCTGTGCTCTCTTAAAACATCATGGAAGCGTGGATTTTACGAAATAAGAGACAAAAAATTGAGATGGGAGAGGATGTGGCCAAGGTGCGACAAGGGAGTGGACAGAGAAGAAATTCATGTGACAAAACAAACACGAGAGTAAATGAAAACGTGTATTCAAGGCAATAAAAATCCAGCCTTGACAATGCGTAGGAAAGCACACTGATGTTGAAAAAAATTACAGGTCATTTATAGAAAAACAGAAGAAAACAGCAATTAAGTAAAAACGATCAAATAAAAAAACCTGGTAATCTCATCTATAACAAACTCATGTTTCCAAGAAAAAAACCACAAAGGAAGGAAAAACCAAAATAGATACGTAATACCAATCTCCATGGTGCTAAGAGAGTTTCTCCTCCCTTGTGTAGACTTAATAGTTATTAGAGCAGGAGG
>CAUYSK010125463.1:0-41924 GCA_963575035.1 Avahi laniger
TAGTATATTTGCAAGGTTGTGTAACTATCACTATTATTTAATTCCGGAACATTTTCATTACCCCAAAAAAGAAACCCTGTACTCATTGGCAATCACCCCCCATTACCCGCCTTGCCTCTAGCCCAGGCAACCAGCGATCGATTTTCTGCCTCTATGGATTTGCCTGTTCTGGACATTTTATATAAATGGAATCATACAATATGTGGTCTTTGGTGACTAGCTTCTTTCATTTAGCATAATATTTTCAAGGTTCATCCATATTGTAGCATAAATCAGCATTTCATTTCTGTTTATGGTTGAATAATAATCTCTTGTATGGTTACATCACGTTTTGTTTATCTATTCATCAGTTGCACATTGGGGTGGTTCACATGTTTTGGCTATTATGATAATGCTGTTATAAACACTCATGTATGAGTTTTTTTTTTTTTTTTGAGACAGAGTCTCACTTTCTTGCCCTGGCTAGAGTGAGTGCTGTGGCATCAGCTTAGCTCACAGCAACCTCAGACTTCTGGGCTCAAGCGATCCTCCTGCCTCAGCCTCCCGAGTAGCTGGGACTACAGGCATGCACCATCATGCCCGGCTGATTTTTTCTATACATTTTTAGCTGTCCAATTAATTTCTTTCTATTTTTGGTAGAGACGGGGTCTCGCTCTTGCTCAGGCTGGTTTCGAACTCCTGAGCTCAAACAATGCACCTGTCTCGGCCTCCCAGAGAGCTAGTATTACAGTCGTGAGCCACCGCGCCCGGCCAATGTATGAGTTTTTGTGTGGACATATATTTTACTTTCTCCTGGGATTTCAGAGTGGAATTGCTGGGTCATATGGTAACTCTATGTTCAACTTTTTGAGGAATTGCCAAACTGTTTTCCAAAGTGACTGAGCCATTTTACATTCCTACCTGCAACGTATGAGGATTCCAACTTCTCCAAATCCTCTCAAACGCTTGTTATTGTCTGTAGTTTTGATTACAGACAGTGATCCCTGACTTAAAATGATTTGACCTATTTTTTGACTTTACGATGGTGTGAAAGTGATACACATTCAGTAGAATCTGTACTTTTAGTACCCATACAACCATTCCGTTTTTCACTTTTGGAATAGTATTCTATAAATTACACAAGATATTCAACACTTTATTATAAAATAGGCTTTATGTTAGATGATTTTGCCCAACTGTAGGCTAACATAAGTCACGTTAAAGATAGGCTAGGCTAAGCTATGATGTTTGGTGGGTTAGGTATATTAAATGCATTTTCGACTTAGGATATTTTCAGCTTACGATGGCTTTATTGGGGGATGTAACCCCTTTGTAAGTTGAGGAGCATCTGCATGATTTTGACTTGCATTTCCCTGGTGTTTAATGATGTTGTACATCTTCTGTACTTGCTAGCATTTAAATATCTTCTTTGGAGAAATGTCTATTTGAGTCTTTTGCCCATTCTTTAATTGAGTTATTTTTAACATTTTTGAGTTGTAAGAGCTCCTTATATGTTCTGAATACCGGACCTTTGTCAGATATAATTTGCAAATATTTTCTCCCATTCTGTGGGGTGTCTTTTCACTTTCTTAATAATGTCCTTTGAAGCATAAAAGTTTTTAATTTTGAAGAAGCCCAATTTACTATTTTTTCTTCTGCTGCTTTTGCTTTTAGTGTCATATCTAATAAAACATTGCTTAATCTGAGATCATGAAGATTGACACCTGTGTTTGGAGCGGCGTGTTTTTAAATAAAACTTTTTTGACTATTTCTCAGAGGCGGAAAACATGTATTGCAACGCAGCATTCCTATACATGTATAAGTTTCATAAAACAATACTCTTCCTGTTTTCTAGTGTATTCTATTTCATTAAAAATAAGACCCATTAAATTGATCTTGGGACCCATTTATTGGCTGGAAACTACAGTTTGAAAAATCACTGCTTACAAGTTTACAAAGTGCTCTTGTGCGCCCATTCTGCTTTCTCCTCGAGGCACGCGTGTGAGGCAGGCTATAATGTGTCTGTTTAACAGATGGGGAAACTGAGGCTCAGAGATTAAGTGACTTCTGGTCACTCTGGAGTCAGGCTTCTGACCCCAGAGGCCTGACGTGGCAGAGCCGGCATTCTGACCTATGCCTATGTGTCTTCAACTTTGTACTCAACCTCCCTGCAATTATTCCCATGTCTTATTGTGCTTAATAGTTCCCTGGGGCGGCTTGTTAACAGTGCAAATTTCCAAACTTCACCTGCAGCTATTCTGACTCTATGGGTCCGGGGTGCAGTGCAGGAAGCTGCATTTTTAACAAGCTCCTCCTGTACCAGAAAGCAGTGAGAGTAGCTGTGAGTTAGGGGAAGGGTCACTGAGCGAGGAGGCAGGAGACCTGGCTGTCCACTTGCTGGCTCTGGGGTGAGCTTCCATGGATATTTCCTGAGACTGTGCACATGCGCACCAGCCTGGGGAGACAGCAGGGGACAAGAATGTAGCCAGTGCTGGAGCTCCGGAGCTCACACGCCGGTGAGCACATTTGTGCGGTGATGGGATTGGAATTTGAGAAGTTGCTGGCTGTGGCCAGTGGGCTGGAGCCAAGAGGCAGTGGTATTTTGCTTGCCTGATAGTGTTTGTTCATTTTTTAGAACATGGAGCCAACATACACACATAGGGAGATTTCAAGTAATAATACGATTTCTGACATTTCTTGAAAAGTCAGATGATCTGCTAACCGTGGGATTGTGCTGCTGCACGACCAAGAGAGGCTGGGGTTGAGCTGCGCCTGCCCCTGCTCAGTCTACCACATTCCCCACCACTCCCTATTGCCTTCCACCACACTCAGTTACGGGCTGCTTTGCCCCTGTGGGCCTTCAAGAGTGTGGCCCCTGGACTCCACGGTGTCTCCCAGACAGTAGGTTTCCCCGGCTGCACCTGACCCACGTTTGGACAACCCTCAGCTCTCCCTCCATCCTCTTGCCCATGCTCTCTCTTAGTTCCCTTTCCCTGCTGTGTCCCTTTCTTTGAGAGATAAATGCTGATGCAGACAGACCGCAGGCTCTGGAGTCTGACAGTCCTGGGCTCCAATGCCAACCCCATCGGCTCCTCACTGAATGGCCCTGGGGCAAGTCAGGTAACCCCTCTGTTAAGTAACCTGCTTTCACATCTGTGAAACAGGGGGGCACTTATCACCCACTCCTGATATCTCCTTCCTTGTAGAGGAGCATCCATTAGAGTAACAGGCCTGGCCTGCCCCCAGCCCAGCCTTCCCCAGGGCGGAGGGGTGAGAGGGGTGACCTATATAACTGGTGAACTTGGGACTAAGCTGCTGCCATGTACAGCCCAGCCCTTCCTCCCCTTCTCTTTGGGGGTCTGCCCACCTGCAGAGACATGCCTCTACTCCATGCTCTTCCGTGTCCAGGGTGTCACAGGGGCCATTCCTATCCCTGCCAGGGACGGTTGGATTTGGGTGGGGGGTGTCCAGTAGTCTGGGAGTCAGTGGGTTTATCTAATTCTGGCGCTCAGTATCAGGAAACAGCAGACCTCAGATATATTCTCCCAAGTCAGCTTCACCAGTAGTAAAGAGGCTACCTGAAAGTCTCCTGCGTGAACCTGTCAGTCTCTCACCTGGTTCTGAACAGGGGCTGGTAAGAGGGGTACTCGTCACTGGGTCACCTCAGACACCCTCAAATAGTTCCTTTGGTGGCTGTTGTGAGGGGCAATGCCTGGCACATAGTAGGTGCTCAATAAACAGCAATTGTTATTTTAAAAAATCTTACTCCTCGTGTGTAATTATACATTAGGAAATAAGGGGTGTGTGTGTGGGGGGTTGGGTTCAAAGGAACATGAAGACATACAGAGATAAGGAGGAGGGTAAGCAGCCTTGATAATGCTTCCCTTGAAGATTGTCTTCCAGGGCCTTAGGAGTGTATGTAAATCACATGCAAACCTCATGCATATTTATGAGCAGCCCTCCCCAGGAAGTCTGCCTGGATGTGGCCCTGGGGGGACATCTGAGGGAGGTCAGTGAATTCCGAAGGCAGATCCCAGGAGGACAGTTGCCTGGGAACCGGGTGCGGAGGAAGGCAGGAGGAGAGGGGTGGGGGCAGACATGGCAGGGGTAGGTAGGATGGGGCTGGGGTCTCGGGGTGGGGGGTGTGTGGGGGAGGATGACAATCAGGATGGACACAGGGATCCCTCAGGGCCTCCCGCAGGGAGGACTGAGACTGCGTGAAGATGAGAGGCAGAGCCTGACCCCAGAGGCCTGACAGCTCTGCTGCACCACATCCCGCAGCCGCACGCCGGACCTGCACCCTCCACCAGCCAGGGCTCCGGGTCCACTCCTTCGCTGTTCCTGAAGCTTAGAAAGACGGTGTGGGACATCGGAACTAGCCCTGGCTCTGGCGTCAGACAGACGTTGGTTCACTTCCATCTGTGTGACTGTGGGCCGGTTGCAAAGTCTCAGTTTCCCCCTTTGTAAAGTGTGTTATTGACAGCCTCTCCCTCGCAGAGCTCCTGGGAGGCTCACGTGGATGGAGCATGGCGAGGGCCTGGCTGGAGACGGTGCTCAGCAGGCAAGTGTGGGTCTTGGGTCTTCAGCCAGCAGGGAAATCCTTTCTTCACGTGCTCTGGGTTATTGAATCCCAAAGGGCTCCGGATGGACAGCTGTCATTATCGCTGTCGATTTACAGGTGAGGATGCTGGGAGGTGAGGAGTCCAGGGAGGTCGAAGAGCCGGGACAGAGCCAGCTTCGCACGCAGACCTGTGCTGTTCTGTGCCGCTCCTCTGCCTCCTCCCCAAACGTGACAGCCGGTGGGTCTCAGAGATGGGTAACCTCTTCATTTAATAAATGGAATGAAGCCCAGAGAGATTTGGTGATTTGCCTGAGGTCTCACAGCCAGTCAGAGGCTCAGTGGAGCTAGAGCGAGGGTTCTGCTCTCTTTCCTGTTCGTTGTACAAGGGCCACCCCCCCAGGCAGCCCAGCCTTACCATGGAGAGGCCACCTCTGAGCACGAGAGTGTCAGGGACAGAAAAACAAGTGAGAGGTAACGGAAGTCAAAAAAACAGGAGAAAACATTTATAGAAAAACAATAAGGAGGAAATGGTTACAGAAAAATAAAAAGAGCGAACGGTCATCTCAGTCTTAAAGAATGGGGTAATCAGGCCACGGAACACTGACCACCAGTCAGAGAATGGGAATGGAACCTTCCCCACACTACGGACAGCATAACCTTTAGGTCATGTCCAAACACAGAAAGGAATTCAGTCCCCAAAACGGTGACGTACAGTTATGCATAGTTATAAGTAACCTTTACCTAAACGTAACATCTAAAAGGAAAAACACAGAAGTAGACAGTGTCTTCTCCACTGGCGGAGACAGACCCATTTCCCCTCAGGAAATGTACTTTCGCTTTGCACCCGTAAACGTTCCCTGCAGTCAATTCTTCACGCATACTTGCTGAGCGTCGTCTATCGCCCTTGCGCAGGCCAAGGCTTGTGATTCCTCCAAGCCAGGGGCCCCAGAACCGGGGCAACACCTCAAAGTCCAGCTGCGGACTGAACCGTGACAAGAGGATCTCCGGCCTGGAGCACATCTCATGGCACTGACTGCAGGGAGTGACTTCTAGGTGTCTCTAGGGCCACAGTCCTATCTCTCGAGGGAGGCTCGGAGGTCCTGTTGCGTCAGCTGGAGAGTCTGCGCGAGTGCTGCCTGCTGGGTGCTTTTTGGGGGCTGCCGGCCTTCTGCCCACGTCCTCCCGTCTCTCCCGCCTCTGTTCCTCCGCTGTCCCCTCCCCTTTCCCAGCTCCAAGGCTGTCAGTGTTTGGGGGAGATTATGCAGTGTTGACATTGGAATATGAATTAGGCGGGAGCGGCAGCCAAATATTGGAATTAGGGAAAGCAGGAGCCCAGGCTGGGATCCAGGAGTGGCTGGAACATCTGTGTCTTGGCTGTTCCAGATGCCTGACCCTGCCGCCCACCTGCAAACGACTGGTCCCGGAGCCACAGACAAGCTCTGACGCAGCCAAGGTTTGGTCCTGGCCTTGCCAGCTGAGGCCTCAGCTAAGAGTCCCACAGAACTTGGCCCCATCGAGGCTCTCTTTATTCTGAGGCCCAAGAGAAGGCAGATGCTTCTGTTGTGATTGGATGGAGAGAGGGAAGGCTCTGCTCGAGGCCGTATCCTTCACTGAATTGTCTGAAGTCCCACCTTTAGTGCTCGGTTTCTCTTGGCAGGTCAATGTTTGCCAAAATGTGTTCCATGGATTCCAGGTTCTGCAGACTGTTAATAAGTTTTCTGTAAAAAGGGATTCCATGACCATGTGTTTGGGAAATGTCATGTTAAACAGAGTTATTGCAGGACTTTTCAGGGCCTTTAATAATTTGATAGGTGTGGCGATTCATCAAAGGGGGAGGGATAGATTTTGTAGTATTTTCCAGGCTTGTTTGACACATAACCCTGTTCTCATGTAGTGTCTTTTTTGGACCAGTGTTAATGGATCTAAGTGTAGTCTGGCAGCTGCCAGTACTTCTGCCCAGGGGCTGACATGAGATAGGCACTTAATACTTATGGGTTGGGTCTGAATTTCTTAGAATCTGTTTCCTGCATCTGTGAAATGGAACAGCAGCACCAGCCCTGGATGTTTATTTTGTTTTTCTGAAAGTCAAATGAGAGGACGCTGTGTGTAGCAGCACATTGCAAGCTGAATAGCTGCACATATTTCGGGAACGATTATGACCAGCCCTGTCTCTTCTTTTAACTAATCTGATAAATGTAGACATGGTGACAGCTTCGAGATGATGCTCCCCCCGGGGCTTTTCCATGTTCCTCTCCAGGAAGAGGGCCATGTTTAAAGTATCATTGCTCAGTGCCAGTCCCTTCCTCTGAGGGCCTTGTCGCATGGGGTTGCTAATGGCAAGCTGGAGGCCAGCTTCCTAAGAGGAAGGACAGGATGCTACCAGGTTCCAGGGCTCTTCACTCCCGAGTCGGTCCTGTGCTTGTCTTGGGGCTGCCATGGTGCCTGGCCTAGCCAGGGCACCAGAGAGGCAGGTGGCAGAGGCACTTCCTGGACCGGCTCACCCCCAGCCACCCCTCCCAGCGTCCCAGCATTGCCCCAAGCTTCCTGCAGGTCAGTCACGCCTGAGTTTGGCACCTGGAATGCTCCCCCAGGGAGGCCTGGATCTCAGAATGTGACCCTTGCTGGCCAGACCGCAAAGAATGTCATCCTCTTTCTCCCTGTCTTCTTCCTGCAGGGGCCTCTTGGGCAGCAGCCTCACCTTTGCCCACCCCCCTCAGCTAGAGCTTGTCCGCGTTAGGAGTTAAAAAGGGCAGGTCCTGGAAGGACTGAGCGACCTCCCCCTAGAGGCCCAGAGAAAACTCAAAGTCATAAACCCACTGGCCTGGAATCCCTTATTTCCCCTTTGTGGGCCTCGGTTTCCCCATCTGTAAGCCGAGGAGCCCTGTCTAGCTCTAGAATGTAAGTCTGTGGATTCCAAAATGTCATAAACTCTGGTCCATCCTACTTATGAAATACTTCCTGTAATTCCCGCTCCTCCTGCCTGCCCTTGGTGGGGTCCTCACCGTACACCCCTGCGCAATTCCAGTAGCTGCCTAAGGTGTCTCTCAGCCTCTGGCGCACCTCCCTTCAGGTCCTCCGGAGAGATCTCTTTGGTTCTGCTCTCATGTCTCTTCCCTACCCTCGAGGTGGGCTGGCTTTCTACTGCTCCTGGCTAGGGTCTGCCCCATCTCTACACCTCTGCCACAGAGACCACTTAGAATTTTCTAGAACATTTTCACACTTTCCAATCTTTCCTCTTGCTATCCCTTCAGCCTAAATACCTGCAACTGCAAGACTTAACTTCCTCCCACCCACATTGTCCCCACCCCCTTAGTGCTCCTGTTGTACATGCCTCCCTGCTGGGGTCTTTTGCATTTTGTTATAGCAAACAATGTACTCTTCATCTCCACAAATCTCATTATAGTACCAATGCCAAATACTTAGCATTGTCCTAAAATTATAAAAATGATGCACACTCTTGTAACACATCCAAATGGTTCAGAAGTAAAAGGGATCCTATTGGTCAATCCTACTACTCCTGGGTGATCCCTGCTAAGTTTCCTGTGCTCTTCCACATGTATGTGTTTGTATAGTCAATAGACATCGGTGTACCAAAATTTCTTTAACTAGCCTCCATCATGGGACATTCGGGTTATTTCCCACTCTTTCCTGCTATAATTAATGCTGCAATGATCACCTTCAGATCCAAATCTTTCTGCAGGCAGAGTCTTAGAAACGGGATTGCTGGGTCACAGACTACCTGCACTTAAAATTTTTAATGGATCCTGCCGAACTGTCTTAGAACAGGTTGAACTATTTACCTCTCCCAGCAGCAGTCTTACACGGGTGTGTAAGTGTCTGTCTCCCTCCCTTGAAAGCAAGGTCTGGATCTTACTGATCACCGTGACCCTGGCACATAGTAGGCTCAGCAAATGCTTGCCAAGTGAATCTGTGCGTTGCCAAGCCCCAGCCCCAGCCCCCTGTTTTCCCAGAAAAAAGGAAGCGCTTTTCTACCTAAAAAGTCTGTGAAGTCAACTGCAAGAGCAGGAGACCTCGAGCTGTTCTGTTTGGTGCTGTGGACCATGAAGAATCCTGAGGAGTCCTGGGTACTTTCTTTGTTAAGTGAGGGGGGTGTGGTTTTTGTCTTCAAAGCTGGCCTCGAGGATCTAGGTTGCCATGGCAACTCTTGAGCAGGGCTGCCTTTTCCCTTCCCTCCATCTTGGGAGCCCTGGTTGCCATGACAACCAATTGGTCCACTCCTCTTCCCCGAGCCCACGGGGCCTCCAGCTTCCCTCTAGCGGTGCCACTGTCCTCAGGTCTGGGGACAACCCTGATGTCACTTGACCTGTGTACCTCGGGACTCCCTTGAGAGGAGATCTGAGTGGGGCCACTCCTGGGGAGGGTGGCGGCAGACAGCAGCATGGCCACCAGGAAAGGGAGAGGCCCCAGGTGAAGGAAGGTCAGGGCCTTGCTCCGTCCAAGCCCAGGAGGGTCACTGCTACCTGCTGACCAGACGGGGAAGCAAGTTCCCCTGAGGTTCAGGGGTGGTTTGGGGATCAATGAGGTGCAGGGGCTGTGTGGTCGGGCATTCGTCCTCACACTCCCTGTTTCAGATGGCAGAGCAGAGACAGCAGGCGCCCCTGACCAGCCCTCAGGGGTCAGCCGTGGAGGAAGCAGGAGACCTGGGCCGCGGAGGCTGTTCACTGGCCCTGCCGAGAGTGCCTTGGTGTCCATCACGGCCCTCTTCTGTGCCCAGAACGCAGGGCATAGAACAGTAAACGTGGCGCGTTTATTAACACAGTGGAATGTTCTGTGGCCAAATTAAAGAAGGATATCTGAGGATGCTGTTGACAGTTGGAAAGTGCTGCTAAGGGGGAAAGCGGGACCCACAGTGCTGTGTGGGTGTTGACTGCAGCTGTACAATGGCCAGTGGGGTCAGAGGCAACACTTGACAGGATTTCATGCCCTTGCTCCTGTGAGAGGCCAGAGCTGCCGGGTGTGGAGAAAGGCAGGGGCAGGTGTGTTAGAGGCAGGGGGTTGAGTCTGCGTATAAACTGGCCAGACTCCCAGCCCCCTCCACCCACCCAACTCAGGAGTGCGAGAGGCAGGCTTACATCTGCACCCGGCCCTGACCCCACAAAGAGACTGAAGTGTATTTCCTGTGGAGTATCAACAGCCCCAAAGAGATGGCCCACAGGGGCTTATGCTTAGGGGTCTGTAGGGGATAAGCTGGTGGGAGCAACCGATTGTCCTAGAGTGAAGCGCAGCCAATGACGCGTCAAGCTCAGGCACTCGCTGCCTCCGGCTGGCCCTGTGGTGGCCGAGTCTGCAATGCAAACGCACAGCTGAGGCCACTGACATGGGAGGCACACTTTCCCTCATAATTCCCCAAGGGAAATATGAGCCAAGAGGAAATGGGAGCAGAATATAAGGTCAAAGAAATCATAACTGATATCCTTAG
This sequence comes from Avahi laniger, assembly GCA_963575035.1. NCBI lineage: Eukaryota > Metazoa > Chordata > Mammalia > Primates > Indriidae > Avahi > Avahi laniger. Next base: position 9,981 of record CAUYSK010125463.1, read on the forward strand.
AGAGATGAAAGAACATATTGCAGCCATGAAAAGAAATATCAGAGTGGAATCAAAAAGAAATAATTAGAGAATAAGAAAGAACTCTTGAAAGTAAAAAAGCTGATGGCGAAAATTTTTAAAAATATCAAGAGTTGAAAGACGAAGTTGAGGAACTTCCCCTGGAAATACAACAGAGAGAGACAGATGAGACAGAGGAGAAACAGGAGAGAAGACAAAAGACATTAGGGAATCAGTTTAGGAGGTCCAACATTCAGCTAATAGGAGTCCCAGAAAGAGAGGAAGGAATGAAATTGTCAAGGAAATAATACAAGAAAATCTCCCATAATTAAAGGACGTGAGTTCCCAGATGGTGAGATGCACCGAATATCCAACTCGGTCAGTGGGAGAAATACCCACGTCCGAGCTCACCATGTGACATTTCAGACACAGGCATCAAGAGCAGGTCTGGAAGGCTGCTGGAGAGGGCAGGCTGGGCCTCGGATGAGACCAGCGAGGCACCTGCCTTGTGTGTAAAAAGAACACCAAAAAACCTCAATGATCAAGATACCAAAAAATTCATGCATTATTTAAAAAAATAAAACAATAAAGCAAAATAACCCAGGATAAGCAAGATGACAAAATTTTAAATGAAGACATGATCCGAGGACTGGGATTTGGGTGAGGAGCGTGTGGTTGAACTGAGAGAGTGCAGGCTCAGGTCCTGTCTTTATTTAAAATTGGTATTTTGACAGCTGAATCTCTTGGCACTGCCTGAGATGTCTGCACCTCTGACGAGTGTTTCCCTCACCTCGTCCCGGCCCAGCCCTGTACACGAAGCATCAGGAATAACTACGGCAGCAAGTTTCTCAACAGCAGCAAGGAAACAATGCCTTTCAAAACTCCGACTGAAAATGTTTCTTCACGTAGCATTCCGTACCAACCCAGACTGTCAACGAAACATGAGGGGAAAATAGAGATCTTTCTAGATACACCAAGTCTTCAGATAACTTGCCTCCCAGGTACCTTTCCTGAGGAAACTCCTGGAGCATGTGTTCCATTAAAACTAGGGAGCCAAGAAAGAAGTCAGACCCAGGAACGGGAACTCGAACACAGGAGAGAAGAGGGAGGAAAATTCCTTGAGAAACGGCTCAGGGACTACTTGGAGGACAGCTCTGCCTCCGCCCAGAGAGCAGCCAGACCAGGGCAGTAGGAAGTCAGAAGGCTCTCAGGGGTGAGGGAGATTGTCCCCGGGAAAATAAATCAGACTAACAAATTATCTGACAGGTTTCTCATGTGGAAAATGATATCGAGGGCATGGAAAGATGGAATCAATTGTTTATAAAAAGCAATAAACAAACCTAAGTTGATGAAAAATGAGGTAATTATTAACAGGAAGAAACAAAAAAGAAAGTAAATAAGATCATCGTCTACTACTTGGCTCAGGAATAAAATATATTTATGTATTTATAAAACTGAAAATGTAGGATATGGATTTTAAAAAATGGAGATATTATTTTGGGAGCATGGGGGGAGGGGAGAAGGAATGGAAGAAAAACTCCCGTAACCACTCTAAGGCGTCAATCTTCCGATTGAAGACGATTCAAGAGATTGACAACACATGTGTTATTTAGAACCAGAGAGGTGAATAACAGAAGAAACAGCTTTGGGGGAACAGGGTGAGGGAAGACAGGCACGGGATGGGGAATGAGAGACTGTTATTTTCAGTTATAAGCCTTTCGGGGCACTATTTGGCTTTTCAAAAGATTTACGGGTAATACTTTGATTAGAACAAAACACATTTTTGGAAAAATAGATTCGGGTCTTATTCTCTCTGGTACCAGGGAGGAGGACTTCACACACTACCCCTGGTATCCTGATGCCTTCCCTCTGCGGACGACTTGGGCACCGGGCTTGTGTCACCAGTGCTGGCACAGAGCGGTGTCCTTCATTCACTTGAAGAGTAAGTGAGTGAATTCCCCCCCCTCTTTTTTTTAAATAAAGTTGGATAAGTTCAGAAGAACTAAAAAAGAAAACTTTTTGAAGATGTCGAATTGGGAAATCCATGCTAACATTAAAGGATATTTGTCTTTTACTGGCTCTCACAGGCGGTAATGACACTTTTTAAAATTTTTCATTTTCGAGGGTTGGATGGGGTTGGTTGAGGTCTCAGGCTGGATGGGAACAGGGTGGGATGTAGACAGACACACTTGGGTGCCAACACTGTCTCTGCCATTCACTAGCTGTGGGTTCAAGGCAAAGTATTTAACCTCCCTGAGCCTCAGTTTCCTTGTTTGCGCAGCGGGGATAATAGCAGAGAAAAGCGCTGTGTAGGGTTGTTGTTAAGGGATCAGAAAAATGTAGGTGAAGAGTCTAGCACACAGTGGGTGCTGGTTTTCTTAAGCTGCAGGACATGCAGTGACAGCAGCTCTTCCCTTGGCCCCACTTCCTGAATTCCTGTCCTTGTGGAACTTTCTGGAAAGCTCTGGCCTCTGCTTCCGACACCGCTGGACACCGGGCTGTGTGTGAGCACAGTGTGTATTAGCAAAGCGGTTCAGAGCACCTGCACATTTTCAGGCACATCCGAGTAATTCCATTCTGGGATCTGTGCTGAGATAGTTTTGGTAGCTTTGCCTGGTTTCTAAACAAAAATTATTTAGGTGGGAACAGATTCAACTTGAAGTTTCCATGATTTTCACACGACCTTTAAATACCCCAGATTTGCAGTTTCCTTCTTTCTCTAATGAAAAACTGGCTCATCTTGAAAAAAAAAAAAAGAAACTTAATTTGATGCTGTTGTCCTGCAAGGCTCCTAGCGTCCCTCTCTCCATCCCGTCCTGCCTCCGCGGCTCTTCCTGCTCGCTAACCTCGCAGCCTCGGTTGGCCCCCGTCCACCGCCGCTCCGTGGGAACTGCCTGCTCGCAGCTCACCAAGGCCCTCCCCGTGGCCACGGCCAGAGACCTTGTGCAACTTCCTTTTTCAGGCTGCATTTAACTCCCCTTCTCGAACTGTTCTCCTACCTTGGCTTCAGGATGCGAAAGAAGTCTACTTACTTGTTTATTGTTATTTTTTAAAAAATTCTTTGTCTTCACTGTTGATTCTGTGATCATTCCCTAAGGTTCAGTCCTTGCTTTTCCCCCCCTCTTTATTGCCTTTATTCTTTAATAGTCTGTGGTGACCTTTAATGCCCTTCGATGACCACCCCTGTGCGGATTATTCCCTTAGCTCTCTCCCTGTTTCGCTCCAGGCTCCCCTGGAGTTCACTCTGAGTCAACAGTGGACTGCTGGATATTTTCCCCGTGATGTCTTGGAATTACCTCACCTCTAACACAGACCGTCTGCTTTCTAACTCCCCGTCTTGCTCAGTGGCACTCGAAGCCCTGCAGTCATTCTTTGCTCCTCTTCCCTTCGTACCACCTCCCCCTTTCAGCCTTACACCCCGAACCACCCACACCCTCTGATCTAACCAGAGTGGCCTCCACGCTGTCCCCAAACATGTGGTCACTCCTCTGTTATGCCTGGAGCCTCTGGGAGGGCACACTTGTCGCAGTCACATTTTTCAAAAAGAGACTCAGTGTTAACCGCCATATACTCACTCAAGGTCCAAGGACGTGCAAAGTCTCCTTTGTTCCAGCGGGTCAGCCACTGGTCTCTCAAAGCCCTCCTTGGGGTCAACTTGACCAGAGGTGTGTGCAGGGGGTGTGGTGCTTCAAGGTTTGTAGTTCAGCCCTCTCCCCAGAGCCTCGGCTCCGCCCTGCAGGGGCGCTGTTGGAGCCTTCAGAATTTAAATTCTCCGGATTCTTACAGCATGTCTAAGACAAATCAACTATTCTCTTGCTTCTCTGACGCATTATTATGCTAACAAAGTCGCTGTCTTTTTACTTAATCTCGTCAAGGAGACTGACTCCTCCAGGGTGGGGAGGGAATGAACATTCCTTCCCGCCACCGTCTCATACCGTCCCCGTATCTTTGTTGACGCTGGTCATCTGACTGGAATATCTGTGTCTCTCCCATCACTGTAGTTGTAATCTACCTCTTCTCCGAGGTAGGGAGGGGGTCTCAGCCATGTTTGTGCCACGGACACCATTTGGCAGTCGGATGAAGCCTGCGGACCTCTCCTTGAAAAAATGATTTTAAATATATATAATAAAATATACAGGATTATAAAGGAAACTGATTGAAAGCAGTTATTAAAATATTAATAAAACCAAATTTGTGATACAGAATGCTATGTTTCTTTATTAACACATTTAAAAACCACTATAATTTCAAAGTGCTGTAGTGATGAGCATAAATGAGATTTTGCTCCTGTCTCCAATATCTGCAATGTTATAGGTGACAGGAAAATATCTGTTACATCTACTTCTGTGGTTTGTAGCCTACATTTATAATGGAAGGAAATGCTAAGTTTCAGTTAGAGATTAGTGGACATAAAGATGTAAAGTTTTCCCCATCCAAGTTCATAAGCCCCCTGAATTCTGCCCACAAATTCTACAAGTCAAATGCGGGTCCCTGTTGAGAACCTCAACTCTTGCTTCTTTAATTCAACCCTCCGCTTCTATTCCGCATTTTCCCTCGTGCTAAATTCCGACGACACTCATTCAGTCATTCATTTAACAAACATTTACCAAGATTGCTCATATCCGTGCAGGTCGTTGTGCCAGATGTTGTAGTTTTACAAGGAGTGGAAGAGGCAGACCTTTTCCTGCCCACCCATGGCCCCAGACACAGCACAAAAATGCAAATCCTCGTGGATAGAGCTTTAAACAAAGGTCTGGAGTATCCCAGAGGAGGCAGGAGTTAACATTTCAACTTAATGAGGAGACGGAGGAGGGAAAGGTTTCAAGAAGAAGGTGGCGTTTGAACATGGCCTTGTAGAGGGAGTAGGGTATAAATAATTTCCACATGGTTTAATTAGATCTTGCCAGTATTTTTCCTTTCTCTGCCTTGCTAAAAGTAAATACAAAACTCCTAGCAGATAGTGATCATGTCTTAGTATGTCTTTATATTCTTCAGAACTTATTACAGGACTGAGCATGGGCACTCAATATGTGCTTGTTGATTAATAGTGTTTTTTAGAATGTAAGTTCCCACATCAGTCAGTTATTGCTGTGTAACAAGCCACCCCAAACCAGTGGCTTTCCCACGATCTGTTACTTCTCATGGGTCTATAGGTAGCTCTGCTGAGCTGGGCCAGGACTGGCTGTTCTCACTTGGGCTCTGTTGTCACTGGCAGATTGGCCGGAGGCTGACTGATCGAGAATGGCCTTGGCTGGGATGACGTGGCTCTCCTCTGCATGCTTTTTAAAGTTGTGTTTGTATCAAGTTGGAGGGTGTTCCCTTGGCCAAAGCGTCACAGGGCCAAGCCCAGAGTCGGTGTGGGAGGACACCACCCAAAGTGAAGGATTCAGGGAAGCATAAAAAAATCTGGCCATTAATGTAATCAATCTGCTATAGTCTTCACAATTAAACGATCAGTCTCAAATCCTTCGTGGAACGAGACACATCTAAAATCAATAGATAAATGGGTAAGCAAAAGTTAAAGTGCAGGGCTGCAGTTTATAAATTCGAGTAGTGATGGGTCTCCTCCTGTGGCTATGTCCTAAGCGTTTGAAGAATGTTATCCACAGAAGTTGGCTGGGCCGTCCTTTCATTATTGCTTTTTAAAACCGGGATGCAAACCCATTGAATTGTCTTTTCATGTTTGATGTTCCATCAGTTAAGCATCCCACACAATTTTTCATAGAGATGTTTTCTTTCCCCCTGAGGACATCTGCAACAACCCAGAACACACTTTCCCTGGAACTTCACTCTCAGCTGCTATAAATACCAGACATTCTGTCAGCAGCTCAGGGTCACAGCTCAGGTTTCCTGAACCAACATTGCTTGACCCTCTGCCTTGAGTTGTGTCATTTAGAGGCAGCGGCTGGACAGGCAAAGTGAAGTGCAAACTACAGGTCAGAAGAGGTGTTTTCTGAATAACTGGGCAAAGCGTATACGTACATGGGAGGCACGTTTATTCCTAATGGTAGTGTAAAGTGTGAGGGTCATGCAGACCTGAGTGGGAATCCTAGCTCACCATTTATGGGCCATGTGACCTCTGGCAGGTGGCCTGCAACTCTGAGCCCCAACTTACTTTATGTGTAAAGTGGAAGGAACCAGTTATACACTGACCTCTCAGTTTTTGGCAAGGATTAAATAAGCTGGTACACGTTCAAGGAAAGTGTTAATAAACGTTCAGTGTTATTTTGTACAGACTTTTTAAAAATCTGAATGCAATTACCAATAGTTGGAATATGGTTCTCTCTTAGTTCAGAAAAGAGAATCTACGACGCTTGTCTTTTAACCCTTGTCTTACCACTAACTAGAGGACCATGCGAGCCTCCGTTTCCTCATCTGTCAAGTAGAGTGATTAATATTGTCTCGCACTGAATTCACACCCTTGTTTTGACAATCGAGTGGCATATTGCACAGGGAGTTCCTTTGCAAAAATAATTTAAAATCTCCTCTAACAAATACTGCATGATCTCACTTATATGTGGAGTCCAAAAAAGTCAAACTCTTAGAAGCAGAGAGTAGAATGGTGGTCGCCAGGGGCTGGAGGGTGGGGGAAATGGGGAGATGTCGGTCCAAGGGTACAAAGTTTCAGATATGCAGGAGAAGTAAATTTGGGAGATCCGAGGTACAGCATGGTGACTACAATGAATAATACTGTATTGTGTACTTGAAATTTGCTACCAGAGTAGGTCTTAATTGTTTTCACCAAAAAAAAAAAAAAAAGGGTAACTGTGAGGTAATGGATATGTTAATTAATTAATCAACTTGATTGTGGTAACACATTTCACAATGTATGCATATAGCAAAACATCACACTGTACACCTTAAATATATACAATTTTTATTTGGTGATTATACCTCAATAAAGCCGGGGGGTGGAGGGGGAAAGAAGACACAGTACTGGGCAACAGCAGCCAACCCTGGCCGGTCTGCACACCAGACCTCGGTGCTTCCGGACTCTGTGTTCTTGTGTTTCCGGCCGACTCTTCCTTGATCCCGGATGCTGCCTGACCAAATCCACCCTCTGCACACAGTGGGTCAGGTTCAATTTGATGCCTATCATCTTCTGCTTGCTATAACTCTCCGAACTTTGCAGAAGTCCGTCATTTAGGCTTATGATTCTTATTTGGAATGCACTCTGCTCTAACACGTTTGTCAGTGTCTTCCTTCTTGAGCGCACTTCTGTTTTTTCCTCAAAAATTGACCTGAGTTGACATAGGACATAATACCTGGTTTTATTTTTGGTTTATGGTGATCATATTTTCAGTTACATTATACCCTAATAATGTTTTAAATTCGGTAAAAATAAAAATTAAAACATAAAATCCCCTCGAATGAACACATTCGAGGTGATTCTGTAGTTCGTGGTTCCCCCCACAAGAGAGCTGATGGAAAGTCTACTCCGTGCTCCCTTGGTACCGCTCCTGTTGTGAGTGGTGGCACTGAGGAGAAATTAACATTACAAGAGTGTTTCCTTCCAGATGTTGTTGCTACAGGCTCAAGGTGCTCTTTTAACTGGGACATGGGCTTTCTTGAAATAGACAAGAATTCTAGAAACTTGACATTGTGCCTGATTCATCGCTTAGACTTGCTGCTGACTCATTCTCTCCTTGATAGGTTCTTCAGCAGTAACTTTAATTACATCATTTACTTATTGTTTTTTTCCCTTGATGTATTCTTTTTCAACAATTCTTATTTATCATCTCAGTGACTGGACCATCTCACCTCTGGACGCTAGAGATAGGAGCTGAGTTTTTCCTGTATCTCAATGTGTCCGTACACCCTCCGGCTTGAATACTTGCAACACATCAGCAGAAAGAATGCTTTTCACTTTGCTAGTGTTTCACACAGCTCTTCTTACTTAATGATCTTGGCCACCCTACAAAGTAGATATCATCCTGTTAAAAAATGCTGTAACAGAGGTTCTGAGAGGGGACTATAACTTGCCCAAGGTCATGGGGTCGAATGCAAAAATGTCCCCAAATCTTTATCCTTCCCTGTACCCATGCCTTTCACCACTGGTCTGCAATGTCCTTCTCTGGCTCTGGGCTTAGCAATATAATTCACTCTGGCCAATGGGATCAGGGCAAACAAGGTGCAAGCAAAAGCCTGAGAAATACTTGTGCAACCAGTCATGTTTGCCTTCTCGCCCTGGTCCCTGCCATTGCTCTGAGAACACGGCTGGGCTGGCCCCACTGAGGAGGAGAGATGCATGCAGCAGAGCTGAGTCATCCCGCTGTCCTAGCCGAGGCCAGCCTAGATCAGACGATGCCAGCCAAGCCCTAAGCACGTCAGTGAGCCCGACCACGATCAGCAGAGCCACCGAGCCAACCATCCTGGATCTGTGAGCAATAAATGCTTCCTACTGTATCCCACTGAGGTTTTGTGATCCTTTGTTTCGCAGCATTATTGTGACTATATGTAACTGATAGAATCAGAATACAGGAAAGGGCAGATCTTTGGAATTGTCCAGGCCTAGGTTTGAATCCCAGGTCTGCTATTTGGAGTGCGTGTTTCTTTTTGAGACTTAGTTTCCTTATCCTTAAAATGAGGTAATAATACTTCCCTCATAGGGTTGCTGGAAAGATTAAACACAAGGTGAAATAAAGCAAGCCCTGGGGACATAAGCAAAAAATAGAGGCTTCCCACAGCAATGCCCCAAAACCAACAACTAGGGGATACAAGGCCCAGACCAAGGACTGTCCAAACATGAAGCCAATATCTTTTCACATCAACTCAAAAGGATTAAGAATTAGGGCCAGAATGGCTCGGTTCTAACCTTACAATGAAGCGCAGTTTCCCTGAATCCTCCATTGTGGCATATGGAGCAGGACGGGCCTTTAAAAAATTAATGTTGCTTAAATTTAGGGGGCTGGAAAAAAAGCCAAATCCAATATTTTCCTTTGGACCTGGGGTTTAGCCAAATAGGTGGCAGTGAATTGGGGAAGGAGTGTTGCTTTTGCCCTGGGTGTGGGTTTGTTTCAGATCAAGGTACTCCGAGTGCCATGGGGTGCAGCGGCTGCCCCGGCTGCATTGGCTCTGACACTCTGCTCGTTGCCCTCCTCCTTGCACATGCATTTTTGATGACAGATCATTCAGGAAATGTGACTATGTCCCCAGGAGGCTTTGCTTTGTCATCTGGCCTTCTTTTCTGGGCCTCCCGTAGGGCTGCCCTTTCCCTTCCTTTGAAGACATTGTCTTCTTGACATGAGAAATGTACTCAGGTAAGCTTAGGGCTAATTATCTCAAGGGGGAAGAAAAAACAAAACCAACTCAAGGTTGAAATACAGAACAATTAACTCTGCAAACTCTAAGAAGTCATAGATGCTCTTTGAAAATTAAACAAATTTATATCATTTTAGAGATAGTTTTCTCCCTAAAGAGGATTGACTTGGGATGTTTCCTACAAAATTCAGCTCCCTTCTCCTTTCCCCTCCACTCCTGCCCCAGATAGCTCACTTTTCTTTGTCTTCTCTGAGAGTGGTGATGGGTGACAACAGATTCACTGGACTCTGTCTCTAAATCATTGTGTGACCTTGGATAAGCCACATGGCATTTCTGAGCTCTGCTTCTCACCAGTAAAATGACATTTCTTTATGAAATTTTTTTAGTACCATAAAACAGTAATTTATTATCTCTTACCATTCCATGGGTTGACTGGGATCAGCTGGAGGTTCGTTCTTGGCATCTCTCCTGTGGCTGTGAGAGACAGTGGCTGAGACTGGAGTCATCTGAAGGCTTGACTGGGCTGGATGTCCAAGATGGCCCACTCTTGGGCAGAGATGGCCAAATGTGTGTTAGTCAGAAAGTGCTAGAGACATTCAGGGGAAGGAGGGCTGGGCCCAGGAAGCCTTCCTGGAGGAGGTGACTCTTGATCTGAATCTTGAAAGGGGAGGAGTGTGAAGGGTATTTCTGAAGGAGTGAAGAGTGAGGAGTGGCATGGCAGGGAACAGCGCCCCATGTGGGTGACCGCTGTGTGGAGGGAGAGGTGGGAGGTAGAGGGAGATGGGGCAGGAGATGCAGGCAGGGCCTCGGAGCACGGGCAACCGTATTCCCATTTTCCTGGGCAAGCACACAGAAGCTCAGGAAGAGAGATGGACTTGACTAAGGCCACATAGCTGTAAGTGACCAGCCGGGCTTTGAACCCAGGACTCTCTGTCTTCTCAGTCTCGGCCCCTTTCCGCCACGGCCAGCTATCATCTGACTGCATTGCTGGCGCTGGCTTCCCGGCTTCCTCTCCTGTTTCCCTGAGGCTCCTGGCAGGCCAGGGGTGTTGCTTTTCTGCACCATTTGTTGTAATGACTTCAATTAAACCATCTCGTGGATCAATGAGCAGCTGATCGATGGGCAGGGCCGGCTACCACCGGGGAAGTAGAGTCTCCTCCCCTTGTCCCTGCCAATCCTAGGCCAGGGTTCCTGTCCCCACTTCTGGGGAGGACTCAAGAGAGGAAGTGGGGGCCAGGGGCAGGCAGCAAATGATAAAGGGACAAGGAAGCAAGTGTCTGTTTCCTTCCAGATATAGAGGGCGCATGGCCAGCCTGGGGTGTCCGTCCTCTCCCTGGCCCCGCCTGCAGCTGGCCTGGTTCAGCCGTGACACTGGCAGGGGCCTGGAAGGTGGAAGGAGAGAGGGGGGAGAATTTCGTCGTCTGCTCTGACGCAGAGTTCTGGCGGTGCCCTCAGCTTGGCCACGGCTCCGGCCAAGCAGCCCCGGCCACTGCCCCCGCCTCACTGGGCTCCGGCAACACTCCTTGCGGCCTGGCGGTGGCTTCCAGCAGTTTGCGGTCTCTGGGTGCTCAGCATCCTTCTGGGGCTCTTTAACCCAGCCCTCTGTAAACCGTCCCTCCTCATTAAAATCTCTTCAGTTGAACCATTTGAGCAGAGTTCTGTTTCCTGTTGGGATATTGATGTACCCTCAGAAGGCTCCTTTCCACTCTGAAATCTTACATGTTTGCCAGGGGGCAGAGGCAGCAAGGAACAGGCCAAATCTCAGGGCCACATAGCTGGGTCATCCTGTGACAGGGAGTGTCCAGGCCAAAGGATGCCAGCTCCCCCAAAGGCTTTTCTTTCCCTTCCGATGGTCCTCAACCTCCACAGGCTGAGCTCAGATCGCTAGTGTTTGCTTTTTGTTTTAATCCAGTTTTACTGACATATAATCTAGGTACCGCTCACTGCATCTGTGGAAGGTATACAATTAGATGAGTGTCTGTCTCCTATGGTTTGAATGTTTGTGTCCCTCGGAAATTCATGTTGAAACTTAATCCGCGTTGGGGTGGTGCTAAGAGATGGGGCCTTTTGGGAAGTGATTAAGTCAGGAGGGTTCTGCCCTCATGAATGAGATTAATACCCTTATAAAAGAGGCTTCAGAGAGCTGCCTGGCCTTCTGTTCCTTCTGCTGCACGAGCACACAGCGTTTGTCTCTTCTGGAGGACACCGCAGTCAGGTGCCATCTTGGAAGCAGAGAGCCAGCCCTTACTAGATGCTGAATCGTTCAGCGCCTTGGTCTTGGACGTCTCAGCCCCCAGAACTGTGAGAAATAAATTTCTGAAACTTATAAATTGTTCTAGCAGCAGGAACAGACTAAGACACACATCCTATCTACCCAGGATTATTCTAACAACTCTCTAATTGGTCTCCAGCCTTCATTCTCCTCCCTGCAAATTCACAATCCTCAGGTCTGGTCACGTCATTCTCCTGGTTACAAACCTTGGCTTTTGCTCCTCTGCCTTGAGGTCAATGCCCAAGTTCCTCAGTGTGACCTACGAGGCCTTCGCAAGTTGGACTTGACCTCTCCAGGCTCAGCTGCTGCCACGTCCCACGGATGCTCCAGCCGTAATGAGCTACCTGGGTCACGCTCCCCTCACACTCTCTGCCTTTGCGCAAGCCGCTCCCGCAACCTCGCGTCTTCGACACCCAGCAGCCCCACGCATCTCGCTGACTCCTCTCTGCCCTTGACTGCTCTGAGTCCCTCTTCCGTGCTTTCACAGCACGTTGTAGCATTTCTCTTATTATACTTGTCCCGAACCATGAACGGTGTCTCTCTCACTAAAGCGTGGGAAGCCTGAGGTTAGAGTCTGTGTTTCATCTCCGCTCTCCCGGCTGCTAACGCTGTATGTGGCGCATCATTCACTTTTCATTCGTCCATTGATCAACTATCGATTGCCTAGCATATGCCAAGCACACTTCCAGCACTGGGCTAAGGGACTACACAAGACAGGGGTGCTAGCTACCCAGCTGTTGTCTCTCTGTTGCAAATCCACTCTGTTATACTTTGCTTTATGATGCTGGAGCTGGGATGTTCTGTCATAGGACTTCCGGTTTCCACCAGCAGTGACACTAGAGGGAGACTGGAAGGCAGGAAGAGGAAGCAGGGACCTGTTCCTTCTGTTTTGCTTGCTGGACCTTGTCAGGGTTGCCCCAGCAATGGCCCTTGAGCCTCGTAGCAGCTGGTTCTAGTTGCCAGCTCTTTTCAGTGCTCCCAGAACCAAGCTCTCAGAGTTGAGCAGCCAGGCAGTGCCCCCTTGGAGGGCTGGCTCCCAGCTCTGCGAGCTCCACCTTTTAGGACGTGGATTCAGGCCACCCCGCTGTGTCCTGTGGTTATTACCTCTGTCTTATTCCACTGTCCCCTTTTGGGTTTTTCCTCTTCTTCTAAAGTGTTTTAAACTAACTCCTTTAATGAAATTCTCACCGCCAAAATTCTAGTACAGTTCCTGGTCTCCTGATTGGACCCTGACTGAGCAATGGGGAAGTCCCCTGGGCTGGTGGATCTCAAATTCAAGGTGGGAAGACAGATAACAAACTAATAAAAAAGGAAAGTAGTAAAAAGTGTTATGAAAAATTAGACGGGTAATGGATGGAGCCTGGGCTACTTAGATTAGGTAGCCAGGGAGGCTCTCTCCAAGAAGGTGACATTTAAGCAGAGAAAGAAATAATTTTCCACCCAGGCAAGAATGTTGCAGGGAAAGAGAGCAGTCAGTGCAAAGGCCCGTGGAGGGGGTGGGCTTGTGTTCAAGGCTCGGAAGGAAGGCTGGAGTGCGCAGCATGCAGCGAGGGAGGGGTGCTGCAGAGGGTGACGTCCCAGAGGAAAGCAGGGGCTAGATCATGTGGGCCTCCTTAGCCAAGGGTCCGTTTTTGTTTTTTGTTTTTGTAAATTCTCACTGTGTTGGAAACGCTTTAGGGAGTTTTAAACCACGGGAAGTGACAAGATCCGACTTGCATTTTAAAAAGATCTCTCTGGCTGCTGAAGGGGGGCAGTCTGCAGGGAGTCAGAGCAGAAGCTCTCTTCCCCCCAGAGCAGATGGTAGGCACCTTTCAAGGAGGAGGAAACTGAGGCCCAGAAAGCTAACAGGACCTGTGCTAGGTCACTCCATTTTGGACTTGTGGCTCCCCAATAAGTGCTCTTTTGTGGCTACGCACTCTCTAAGCGAGGCACAACTGACTGAGTACTAGGCAAAACTTCTTGGCCTAGTCGACAAAGAAGGCAAAGCCCTTCGGGCAGCAAAACATATGCCCGTGACAATGTTCCTGTTTCATGCAAAGTTCTGTTGTGCCCAACTCATGGTTCATCCAGGTCTCACCGTTCCAGTCAGTCACAGTAAGAGGCGGGGGAGCCTAGAAAGAAAACAAGGCTCCCTGGGGATTTCCTGCAGACGTTGATGTGAATGAGCACATCCCAAAGGCTACGTTTTCTCCTTTCCTCTTCCCCAGCACCCAGGCCAGCAACAAATCCTTCTGACTCGCCCACAGAACATTTTCTGACACTGACCCCTTTTCTCCAGGGCTGCCAGGAAGCACACCTTTGGGAAGCACATTTTCTGTTCTATCCCAAGGGCACCATCCACATAGACTAAACTATGAATCGTGCCCCCTGGAGTTGTGCGAAGTTTCTGCTTCTCTCCCTCCCCACTGCGGCCACCCTCGTTCAGCCGTCGTCTCTCACCGGTACTACTGCAGCTGGGACCCAGGTCTTCTGCAAGCTGAGGCAGGCCAGGAGGACCTCACAGGCAGAGGGAAAGTGACACTGGTAGAGTTGAACAGCCAGGAGGGGCATTCTGAATGGAAGGGAGGAACGTCTTTATAAGTAGTGGTAGGAGCAAGAGAACACTTCCATGTGCTTCAGCAACAGGCCTTTGCTTTACTGAAAGAACCCTTCCTCCCGCGAATTTTGGGAGAGGAGAGGAAATGGCTGGATGTGTCCACAGAGTGCTACTGCGGTGATCTCAGATGTTAACTTCTCCTCACAGCTCTGAGAAAGAGGGGGATGGAAGACTGGGCAAAGCTGAGAGCTCCTTCCATGCTTGGGAGCTTCAGAGATCTCGCTGGCATGAGCTTCGGGGACCTGTAGGGCTCCAGATGTCATTCTGAACAAGAACTGAATTCTGATTGGCTGTCTCTGCCTGCCTCAGTTTATTCCTCTTACTGATTCAGGTTCTTCCACCCACGGCAGAGGCCTGATCCCCCTGCTGGGTCCTCCCACCTGCCACAGTGTCACCTGGGATTGGCTGGGTTCTGAAAGGCCAGGCTGGCTTGCCTCTTGCCACCATCGGATTCTTCCTCATTAAACAAATGAATCACAATCCTAATTAATTTGAGCAACAGAATTTATGTAACTACTCCCAGCAGGATGTCTGCTCTCAGTCGGCAGTGAGATTAATTCCTCTCTCTGGGAAATTCCAGCCGTGCTGGTCAATAAACCTTAATGATGACTGAAATTTCCCGTCTGTCTCTGTTCAGGACAGGTAGACCCTGCTAACCGGACACCCAGTTGGCTTGATGCATTGCCCCAGACACCGGGAGGACAAGGACAAGAACCTCCCAGCCTAGATGTGTCCTGAGCCGCACAGAGCACACAGTAGGTGTTCACTTAAAGACAGGGCCTGCTCATTGCAGGGCTGCACTTACGCCCACAGGAGGTTTTCCATTTCTACTTATAGAGTGAATAAGAGATTGTGTGTTGCTCAGATGCTTGTGAAACGGTCTTGGGATCCTGAATTCAACCAGGCCTCTCTGGCTCCTTCCATCTTTTGCTCCCCTATTTGGGGTGACCATATCCAATTCAATCATTTTACTATTTTGAACTTTCCCGACTCAGAAATTTGGCACTAAGTGTTCCCTGCCCTTGAACTGTCCCAGCTCTCTCTCTCCAAAACAGGCCTCAGGCCGGCTGCCTGGGAGGGGAGGGTAGCGAAGTGGAAAGTGTTCCGGAATTAGTGCTAATTCTGGCTCTGCCACTTACTCAGTGTACGTCACCTCTCTGTTCTTAACCTTTCTCTGTATGTAAACAGCACGAGGTTCTTGGGAAGATTAAATAAGAAAACATGGTGAAAATGTATCGCACGGTGCTTGCCTCATTTAATTAGCCACAGATGCTGTCTTAGGCAATGGGGATATAAGGGTGCTCAGGCAGATGAGATTCCTACTCCCAAAGAATTTAATTTCTAGGACACAACAAGCAAGCAAGCAAATATGTAAGGTAAACTTAGTTAGGGATCAGTGCTCAGCAAAAATAAAATAGAAAAAAGTTATGGGAAGGGACTGAAGGGAATGAGGAACCCTCTGAGGGGGTGTCATTTGAGTTGAGATCCAAATGACAAGAAGGAGCTAACCACATGAA
The DNA here is from genome assembly GCA_963575035.1 of Avahi laniger. Taxonomy (NCBI): domain Eukaryota; kingdom Metazoa; phylum Chordata; class Mammalia; order Primates; family Indriidae; genus Avahi; species Avahi laniger. The sequence continues at coordinate 25,624 of CAUYSK010125463.1, forward strand.
GACCTGGGAAGGTGACATTGTAGAAAGAGGGAAAAGACATTGCAAAGACCCTGAGGTGTGAGTGAGCTTGGCATGATCAGTTTGAGGATTCTGCTGTGCATCTTACAGGTGAACGGGCTAAGGTTTGGAAGGATTGAATGATTTGCCCAGCCACCTACCTAGCGGTACCAGGGTCAGGCTTGGAAGCCAGGTCTTTCGCTCTCCAAGAGTGGAGTGCTTGCCATGACAGCACAAAGAAGGTGTAAAAGAAAGGAAAAGTGAGGGGGATGAGGTAAGGGAGGAACAGACCGTCCTGTCCTCCACCAGATCTAAATCTGTCCCTTCCTGGCAATTGGCAGGACTATAGCACCTGACTCCCATGAGAGCCTTCCGACTCTACTGGCCCAGGTTGTCAATGTCAGACACCACTAGCCCCAACAGCTCCCTCAGTGAGTCAGTTACAATTCCTTCTTCCTTTTCAAGAGGAAAGACTCAACTACTTTTATAATTTGGGTTTTTTTTTCCTGATTATAATACATGTTCACTGTAGAAAATTAAAAAAAAAAAAAGTAAAAATCAACCATAATTGCGATTTCTGGAATTTTTGGTGTCTATTTTTTTGGTAAGTTCCTATGCACACAGATACTTCATAAGGTTATGAACATACTACACATACAGGAAAAGTCTTCAAATGCATTTTCATCGTAACAGCTGTATAATAGTTCACTGCATGAACCAGCCCAAATATAACTATTTAAGGGCTTTTATTATTATAAATAACACAATGAACCTTCCTGCATGTAAATACATAATATCCTAACAGAGTAGGGGAAATACTCCCCCACTGAGTGCTGTATCCTGTGCCCAGGGAAACCGTTTTCTTAGTTGGGGGGAACAGGGACATCTGTGTTCCCAAACACCCTGCCCTTGAGTGTGTAGCACAGTTCACTGTTGCTTCCTACTGAGAAATGGACACTGTCACACTTTCCCCAACTTCACCTTCATGCTCAGCCTCTCCCTGTCACTGTGGCCCCAGAAGGGATACACTGGGGGAAAGGAGGAGAAGGAAGGTGAATGCGATCTGATGCTGCATTCCGAAACAATAAATATATTGTACTTTGGCTACGTGAATGTTCATTTTCATTAAATAATAAGTTGGTGGGCAGGTGAGAGGGCCAGGATCAGGCCCTGCTCAGTATGCCAAAGTCGAAGGCAGGGGTGGGGGACCTGCGACCTTAAGTCCACATGTGGCCTTCTGGAGCCTTAAGTGTGGCCTTTCGACTGAATCCAAATTTTTCAGAACAAATCCTTTTATTTTTATTAATACATCTTTGTTTGTCTTTTATACTTTTACTTTATTTTTAAAATGAATGCATGTAAAATACCAAAGAACAAATTAAGTGTCAGTGAAATCATCCTCCCAGATTGACCAGCACAGTTAGAACATTAGTAAGCCATAAGGGCTAAACTGATGGCTGCTGTGTTCATGATTTAGTTCTAACTTCCCTGCCTGAGTGGCACCACTGCTGCATGAGGCTGGTTGGTGAGAGTTTACGGGGGTCATGTATGCCAATCTGTTATCAGCTTTTGACAACAGTGCGCTGTGTTTCTGTTTGAAGTGGAATTTGTGACTAGTTGCACAGCTCCATTGAAAGACAGGAATTGATAGTAGGAGAATGTACTTTGTTTTGTGTGGAACAAATTGTTTGAGATTAGAAAAATGTGTTCTCTTTGATTATAGCTAATGCCATTTGCTTCTGTAACCGTGCTTGCTTTTAGTTGTTTGTTAAATATAGGAGTAAGAGCAGGAGTGACTCCATGACAAGCTGAATTTCCTGAAATAGGCCTAAGTTTCAGTTTCCCCCGAAACCGAAACGCGGACCACAACTGGTTCCGGCACGAAAATTGAAAATCCCGAGGCTTGGAGCCAACCAATCAGGAGTCAAAACAATCTGCCACTTTCAAAAGGACCAATGGACTAAGGGGGGTGGGGGGCTGGTGTGCCCAGCGTGTCGTGTGGAACCTGCGTGTCGTGTGCCATCGGTGTGTCGTGTGCAAAAAAAATTATGAAAGCTTCACCCTTACCCCAGGGCGGGGTCCTGGTTCATAGGGAGGCCACTGCATTGGTGCTCTGGGACTTGGACCCTAGCTTGAGCTAGTCAATAAACTCCTTTGCCATTTGCAGCCTCGGTGGCTCTGCCTCTCTGTTCCTGGGGCCGAGGGGAACCGGCTCTAGCACGAGTACAGCCTCTTCTACCTGGTACAGGAGGTCCTTTGTGATCTGATCTCTGCTATCTTTACTTTCTGACACTCACTAATATTTATCAACAGTTTATTAGGGAAATTTAAAGACACAGGAGAGCAGAGGCGGGAGTATAATCAATCCCCATGTATTCATCTAATCCACTTCAACAGCGATCAACATTTCCAAATTTTGTTTCATCTCTCCCCCCGACATATACATTTTTCTCCTCTGAAGCATTTGGTTTTTTTTTTTTTTTTTTTGAGACAGGGTCTTGCTCTGTCTCCAAGCTAGAGTGCAGTGAGAGTGCAGTGGTGTGATCGTAGCTCACTGCAACCTTGAACTCCCAGGCTCAAGCCATAGTCCTGCCTCAGTCTCCCAGTAGAGTAGCTGGGACTACAGGCACACGCCACCACGCCCAGCTCATTTTTCTATCTTTTTTTTTTTTATAGAGATGGGGGTCTTACTCTTGCTCAGGCTGGTCTTCAACTCCTGGCCTCAAGTGATCCTATTGCCTCATCTTTCAAAAGTGCTAGGATTACAAACATGAGCCACCATGCCCGGCCTCCTCTGGGGTATTTTAAAATAAACTCCAGATATATTATTTCACTTGTAAATACTTCTCTTTGTATCTCTAACAGATGAAGATTTAAAATACACACACACACACACACACACACACACACATATATAGCCACGACGCTGTTATTGTATTTAACAAAACTATCACTAATGACTTAGTTATCTATCCCATGCCCAGTGTTTCCTCATTGTCTTAAAAACATCTTTTTACAGCTGGTTTGCTTGAATACTGTCCAGTGTTCTGTGTTCCAGCAACAATAAACTGCTGTTGCTTCCCTAAATTTCCTGCACCTTCTTGCTTTTATGCACTCCAGTCCCTTTGCCTGGAATGCCTCCTCCCATGCCTGGCCCAAGATTCAGTTTGAGTGTCACTGCCTGTTCTCGTAGCCTTCATGATTGCCTCAGTCTAGATTGCCTGTTCCTCCTCTGTGTCCCATAATATCCAGAGTATGAGGCATTGCTTTGTCTTATGACATAGTTCCACCATTCCCTAAGTATGCATTGAATGCTACCAGGTGCCCCGTATAGTGCCAGGTACTGGGGATACAGCAAGGTTCCACCCAGGGGAGAGAGAGAGAGAGGAGATGAGGATGGAGGGGGAGGAGAGAGAGAGAAAAATAGTAGGAACAAATAACAAACGAATAATGATACATGGTATTTTGGAATTGGGAGGGCAGCGTGGCTACCTGTGCCTATCTTAGATGGGGCAGCCAGGGTATTTCATTGAGGCTGAGAACCGAATGAGGAGAAGGAGCCAGTCTGGGGAAGATCTGGGCATTCCAAGGAGAAGGACTAGCATGTGCAGAGACCTTGAGGTGAGAGACCCTGTCCTAGAAGGCTCTATTTATTATGTCTGTCTTTACTTCTATATTCGTAGATCTCATCCTTTTTGTAATCACAAAACCCTTTTGAGTGTTGAGACTCTGGTAATAGCTATGGCTCCTTGCCCCAGAAAAAGGTACAAATGCACAGCCATTGTGTGCCATTTTCCTAATTCCTGAAGCCAGGGAACCTCAGGAAGTTTCCCTAAGCTCGACGAGGTTCACATTTAGGGCAGGAACAGTGTCTCCTACTGCTAATATCTAATATGCACTCTACTATGTTCTTTTGTGCATTCTCTTTGGCCCCTTGCAATTATCCCATGAGTTAGATACAGGTAGCATCCCCATTCGATAGCTTAGGAGACTAAATCTCAGAGAGGGGAAGTTACTTGGCTAAGGTCACAGCTAGTGAGTGACAGGCAAGGGGCTTAAACCCAGGCAGTCCGAGGCTAAAGTGCATAGGTTGCACTCCAAGGCACAGTTTTGGGCACAGCACTGAGCAGGAGGTTTGGGAACCTGCCCCTGGCAAATGCAGGGGAGGAGGAGCTGCGAGAACTTTCTGTGTTGGGCTTTAGAGATGTCCAAATACGCTGGGTCTAGAGGACTGCTTTTTTCTTTCTTCTGCTTTTCTCTTCCTTCTCCTTTCCCTCCTTTTCTTCCTCTTCTTCCTTCTTCCTTTTTTTGTTGAATGACAATACTTGATTTTCTTATAAAGAAGTCTTTCTGCCTTAGAAAGCATCTTTTAAATATAGAATTGGAAATATACTGCTCTGTGACAGCGCACGATGTACGCAGCAGAGGCAGATCCACCCTCCCCAAAGGTAAACTGGCTTGGGAATTTTCCGTTGGCTTTTTTTTTATCTTTAAATTTTATTTATTTACTTTTTTGGGGACCAGGTAATACATTCACATGGTTCAAAATTCAAAAGGTACTGAAAGGAACACAGAGCAAGTCTCACTTGCTCTCACTCCCCTGCCTGGAGGCAACCCGGGTGTCCCAGTTTCTTGTGTATTTTTCCAAAGATGTTTTATGCAAATATATGCATATCCAATATATATATATTCTTTTTAAAATGGTTATTTTCTTAACCCTTGAGTTGTACATACAGCCTAAACTTCTCTGTTGGTCTCTCTGGCCCTTGTGAGTGCCTCAGAGACAGGAAAAGCCTTTGGGTCTCCTGGAAGCTCTGTGTTTGCCTCAGAGGTGAGCCTTTCCGGGCCCATTTCCATGTTTTCCACCGTTGATAATTCATCAGCCACTCACAATAGCCCATGAGGTGCAAGAATTATTCACCGCATTTTATGAGCAAGGAAACAGACCCAGAAAAGTCCAGTAACTTGCTGAAAAGCACACAACTAATGAATGTCGTTGTGTGGTGAAGGCCCAGGAGCAGCGTGTGGCTCGGTCCCGTTTGGACTTTGGAAGCAATAAGAAAGTTGTTTACTCCAAAGTCACAGTTTAAAAATATTCTAGTGGCACTTGTGTGGGGCAGTGGAAAAAGCAAGGGAACTTGCAGTTCCAGCTGGGTTTGCTTCCTGGCTCTGCAATTTACAAAGGGGAAAGTTACTTCATTGTTTGTAGCCTCAGTTTCCTAATCTATAGGGTGGGGATGATAATACCCACCCAGCAGGGTGGGTAGTGATATGCTGCAAGTGAAAGTGATCTGGAAAATGGAGCATATACCGATGCTTCCTCTGCCATTGTTATTATAGTTACTGTGGCCAGTCCCTTGCAGACACAAAGGGAAGGGTGTGTGTGGGTGGGTGGGCAGCAGTTTCCCAAAGGGAAGAGAGCTCCGGGCTCCCGCCAGGTACAAATTTGCCCCACCCTCAAGTCAAGTGTTCCCAAAAGACCCTCTGCAGGCCTAGTGAATTGTAAATCAGGGGCCCTCCCAGGCTGATACGGCCTCCTAGCCTGCTGGAGCCTCCAGGGCAATCAGAATAGCCCCAGGGCCGGAGCACAGATTCTTCCTCTGTGGGTGTCTTGAACTGACTTTGATCTGTAACTGTGCCCTCTGCAGATCGATTCTTTTTTTTTTTGACTTTATTTATTTTTCTTATTATTAAAGTAAAACATGCTCACCAGAGAAAATTTGGAAAATATTAAAAAGTAGAAAGAAGAAAATGAAACCATCCTTATACTTTTCTCCTCCACAAAAGCACACCTCAGTTAATATTTGGGTGTATCTCCTTTCTGTCTTTTTTTCCCCTATGCACTTGAGATAATTCTGGGCAGAGCAACTCATAATCTGTCTTGCTGGTTTTGTGGATATTGTGCTTACTTTTGGGGTATTTCAATGTTAGCTTTTAAATATTTAAAATTATTCCTAGTTTTATCTACGGGATTTTTTTTAAAGCCCCTGGCATTTTCAACGAGAATCCAATCAAAAGCAATCCTGGAAGCCATCGAGGTAGCGCCCTCTGTCGGGAGCAGGCCCAACCTCCGGGAGGCCGGGAGTGGGTCAGCGCCACAGCCGGCTCTGGTACCCGGGCCAGAGCTGAGGCAAGAGCGGGGGCTCACACCGGCAGCGTTGGCCTCGCCAGGAGAGGGGGCTCCCCTTGTGCCCTGGCGCCCTCTGCCACTCTCCACTACTGCGTGGCATATCCTCACCCAGGGACATTGCCATTGAAAGGAAAATGGGGCACCAGTTATCTGTCACTCTTTACCAGGTGGCTGCCTTTCAGGGCTGAGACCCTCACAGCGATTTGGGCGACAACTTTGGGGGTGTGCCCCCCTCCAGAGGACTGGGATAGGGGAGCCAGAACCCGGCTAAGCAAGAATGGGAGCCTGCAAACCTCGACAGGTGGTCTCTTGCAGGCTGGCCACTCTAGCACTTCCATTTGTCAGCTTCCCGGCCTCCCCCAACCCTGACCTGTCCCATTTGGCGCCTCCCCACTCTTCTATTTTTTAAAAATTCCCCTTCTTTTTGGTATAAGTAAAACTGCCCTTAAGCCAAAAGTGTATAATTAGAATAGTGGACATTTGAAGTCACTGGTATTCCTAGCCGACCAGACGGCCCAATGTTTAACAAAAGCTTGGCTATTCCCATCCCAGGACTCGTTCAAGGCTTTTTCCACTCCCTTCTGCGGAATGCCCTTCCCCCGCTTGGAGGCTGGGAGAAATACAACTCACCCTACAAGGCCCGGCTCAAATATCAGCCCCTTAGAAATGCAGGGGGCATGCCTCTGTTGCAGGGCGAGTTGCGCCCTCTTTAGTGCTCCCAACGCTCTGGCTTCATGTTGGTAACAGAGCTTGACACGTGTTGGGATCTGCCTCTTTTCCTCCTTCCTTGCTTTGTCTGGGAATTCCTAGATAGCCAGGACGGAGCTGTGTCCTTGTCCCTAATCCCAGTCCCAGGAGTTGAAGGAGCTTCATAAATATTTGGTAAATAAAATTACAGAATCATGATATTTGGTTGCCCCTTCCTTGTCCTCATCTCTCTCGTTATCCCCCATCCCCATCTTTCCACTTTGCCATCTGCCCCAGAGGTTAGGGTAACAGCAACGCATTACAATCGCATCCCCTTTTCAGTACGTGTGCTGATTGTCTCCACTTGGCGGGGGGTGGGGGGGGGGGAGCGTGGGATAGCCTGGCAAGGCATGGAAATGACCCTTCTAGGTTATTTTTTGAGACAGGATCTCACTCTGTTGCTGGGGCTGGAGTGCAGTGGAGTCATCATAGCTCACAGAAACCTCAGACTCCTGGGTGCAAGTGATTCTCCTCCCTCAGACTTACAAATAGCTGAGATTACAGGCATGCACTAACACGCCTGGCTACTTTTTTCTTATTTTTTGTGGAAATGAGGCCTCTTGCTATGCTGCTTGTGCTGGTCCCAAACTCCTGGCCTCAAGCAGTCCTCCCACCTTGGCCTCCCAAAGTGCTAGGATATGTAATCCTAGCCACCGAGCCACCGAGTGCCCAGCAGAAATGCCACTTCTAGATCTGACATGCCAACCTGCCTTTCCCATTCCTAAATCCCCCGCTGGGCAAGGGTACCTTGTCCCCAAGGTGCAAGCCCCTCTCCAAGGTTGCAATGCAGGTATTCCTGTATGCCTTCCCCCCCCACCCACCCCATGGACAGGCATCAGGGCAGGGCTTGGGGTGGGACACACTAGTTTCGCAGCAGGGTCCAGCATTCAGGGTCAGCTTCCCTGTTGGGGCCAGAGCAGAGACTGGAAGCAGCAGGGTTACTAATACTTCAGCAAGAGGGGAAGTTCAGAGCCATGTGTACTGTTAGTGGCAGTTTACAATGAGGACAATGGGAGAGAGAAGCAGTTTTTTGAAAATTTTATTAGAAAACAAAATAGGTACATAATCCTAAAACACCAGTGGAGTTTTCCCCATATCCCAATCTGCTGATCAGTCCGCTCTCCCCCAGGGCTCTACTTGGAAGATCCTGAGGCCCAAACCCTGCCTCTCAGCTGCCCCTTGCCCCACAAACTGGTGACCAAAGTTCCCTGCTCTCCTCCTGCTTCTGATTTGTCCCCTTTAAGAAAATAAAAATACCCCCTCCCCAATTCATTTAAAAATAATTTTCAAAGATTATAAATTTCATTTGCATGTTTTTAAAAAATAAACACTTTAAATGTTGGATATCTCCCTCTTCACTGAGGAGGCCTAGTGGAGGACTCTGGGGTGCCTGCCTCCTCACCCCAGGAGGCCAGCTGCCACTTGGTGCCCTTTGGAAATTTTCAGGAAGTAATTTCTTCCAAATTTCCCCTGCAGTCACAAATTCCACAAACTGCTCCCATAAACACACTGTCTTCATTACAGGCACTGCTCCTCAGCTCTGGAAACCTGATCTCTTCTTGTCAACTAGACCACATGCTTCAGATTCCCTGCAAATAGGAGAGAAAACAAAATTCAAATTCAGGTAACATATGTGAATTATATCCCAATAAAGCTGTCAGGAAAAAAGTACTTGCATTTTGGGGCTTGTTCTCTGCTGCTTTTTGGGAACCCTGTGACCTCACCATATGAACAAGCCCAGGCTAGCCTGCTGGATGATGAGAGACAAATGGCCCAGATACCTTGTCACCCCAGGAACCACCAGCCAACTACTGGACATGTGAGTGAAGCCTTTTACAGCAGTTGACTGTAGATGCTGGGTGAATCTAGCCAAAACCAGAAGAACCATCCAGCTGAGCCCAGCTCAACTGCCAATCCAGAGTAATGAGCTAAAAAAAATGGTTGTTTTAAGCCGTACACACACACATACACACACACACACACACACACATTCAGGTACCACTTTTCAGAGTTCACACTTCACTATCTGCATCAAACCCTCCCCCCTTTCATCTCCCCTTAGTCAGGCACAACCCTCCTAGCATTTTCTCTTGTGAGTACCTATGAAGTATGGATTGAGGGCTTCCTCCTGCCCTCCGGCCTAAAGGTCTTTGAGAGAAAAGTGATCATTTGAAATCCTACAGGACTGGACTCTAGGGATGAAAAGTTTGCTTACTTGGTCCCTCCACAGACTTCTTCTTGCCCCATGTCTCCAAGTGAAAACACTGGGCACCAAACCCTACTGACCATTTCTCTTTTGAAACAGGAAGAATGGTCCACGAGGGCAGGGACCTGGGATGTCTTACTTTCAGTTAATTTCCAAAGTCTAGCACACTATCTCACACATGGTGGGTGCTCAGCAAATGTATGAATGAGTGGATGAATGGAAGGAAGGAAGAAAGGAAGGAAAGAAGAAACAACTCAGAAACAAAGTACTTGCCTATCTACTTTTATTTTTACTTTTAAATTAATCTACAATAAAATTGACTTTTTTGTATATGCAGATCAATGATTTTGAAACACATGTGTAGAATCATGACAGAGAAGAGTTATATAATCCCCCAAATCCCCTTGTGCTATCCTTTTGCAGTCACATTCCCCTCCCTCCCCCACCAACCTGGCAAACACTGATCTGTCCTCCATAGCTGTAGTGTTCTTTTTGAGAATGTCATATAAATGGAATCAAACAGTATGTAACCTTTTAAGATTGGCTTTTTTCACTCAGCATAATGCCTTTGAGGTTCATGCAAATTTTGCATGTATCAATAGTTCATTCCTTTTTTTGTACTTAACTTTTAATTTTTAAGTAATTATAGATTCACAGAAAGTTGCAAAAAACAGTACAGAGAGGTCCCATGTACCCTTCACCATGTTTCCCTAAATGTTAACATTTTACGTAATTATTGTTAAATTATCAACACAAGGAAATTGACATTGGTACAATTTACAGATCTTATTCAGATTTTACTAGTTTTACATGCATTCATTTGTGTGTATATAAATGTATAGTTATATGCCATTTTATCATAAGTGTAGATTCATGGACCTGTACCACATTCAAGACAGAATTTTCTACCACCACAATGATCTGCCTCCTGCTACGCCTTTACAATCACTCCCACTCCTCCTCCCTCACCACTCCCAAGCCCTAACAATCATTCATCTATTCTCCATCCATCTCTAAAATTTGGTCATTTTGAGAATGTTATATAAATGGAACCATGAAATATATAAACTTTTGCGATTGGCTTTTTTCACTCAACACACTGCCCTTAAGATCCGCCCAGGTTATGGTGTGTATCAAGTTTGTTGCTTTTTATTGCTAAGTAGCGTTCCATGGTATGGATGCAGCACAGTCTGTTTAACCAGTGGAAGGACATCTGAGTTGTTTCCGGTTTTGGGCTATTATAAACAAAGCTGCTATGAACATGCATGCACAGGTTTTTGTATGAGCATAGAGTGCATTTGCTGGGTTGTATGGCAGTCACATATTTAGTTTTATAAGAAATCGCCAAACTGTTTTCCAGAGTGATGGTGCCATTTTACATTTTCACCAGCAATGCTTGAGTGATCTAGTTTCTCAGCATTCTTGCTAGCATTTGATGTTGGTTTTTATTTTGGCCACTCTTATAGATGTATAGCGATATCTAATTGTGATCTCAATTTACATTTTTCAAATGGCTAATGATGTTGAACATCTTTTCATGTGCTCATAGGCTGTCTGTATATCCTCTTCATGTCTTGTCTTTTGCCCATTTTCTAACTGGATTTTTTTTTTTACTGTTGAGTTTGGAGAGTTCTTTATATATATATAATACATCTATATGTATATATGTATATATATATTATGTGTGTGTGTGTGTGTGTGTGTGTGTGTGTGTGTGTGTGTGTGTGTATATTTTTTAAGTCTCACTCTGTTGCCCGGGCTAGAGTGCCGTGACGTCAGCCTAGCTCACAGCAACCTCAAACTCCTGGGCTCAAGCGATCCTCCTGCCTCAGCCTCCTGAGTAGCTGGGACTATAGGCATGCGCCACCATGCCCGGCTAATTTTTTCTATTTTTAGTAGAGATAGAGTCTCAGTCTTGCTCAGGCTGGTCTTGAACTCCTGATGTGAAGTGATCCTCCTGCCTCAGTCTCCCAGAGTGCTAGGATTATAGGTGTGAGCCACTGTGCCTGGCCTCTTTATATATTTAGATACAAATCTGTTGTTAAATATATGATTTGCAAATATCTTATCTCAATATGTAACTTTTCATTCTTAACGGGGTCTTTTATAAAACGAAAGAATTTTGATGAGGTTCAATTATTTTGCAATTTTTTTTTTGTATCATGCTTTTGGTGTTTTAAACCTCTAAGTGCAAAATCTCTGGATCATCTTTGATTCTTCATTTCTTAGTTCACGCCTCCTCCACATCTTATGAGTTGCCAAGCATAACCTCAAGATGTCTCTCAAATCTGTCCCCTCCTTTCTGTTCCACTGTCTCCACTTTAGTCACATCTCTTATTACTCAGGTCATTGCAACAGCCTTTTAACTGGTGCTCCTGCTTCTGGAGCTGTCCCCCACACAGTTGCTGGCTATGATCACATCCCTTCCCCGCTCCAAAAACCTTTAGCAGCTCCTGACTATGAGTGAAGTCCAACGCCTTAGCTTAAGCAGGCCCCATGCATGCTTTCCTGTCTCCACACCTTGGCTCGAGTTGTTCCCTCTGAGGACAAGCTAAAGGGGATGCTGGTGCTGAAACGAGGGTCCTTCCATCTGTAAGGATATAGCCAGAGCTTGGGGAATGAGCGAATGCATAGTAAGCAAAATTCCATGTCAAAGCGTTCCAACAACACATGCTCGCAGAGAGGAAAGGTGGGTGCTGTATTCTCTGCGGCTCTGTCTCACTCTCCGGTTACATTTGGAGGCAATTAAGAAAAACAACGGAAATAATTTCCACCAAAAGTTGAAGATGAGCAATGTTGAATTTGGGTAACAATAAAAATGCAAACTTAAATAATGCCCATTGTTTTCCCTTCACATCCAGCTTTTCCAGCAGTGGGTGGCAGCCTGAGAAAATCCTAAAGGCCAGCGTGGGCTGCGGCCTGGGGAAACAAGGCGTTCAGACCGCAGGGGGCAAACTCCAAAGCCTAGAAAGGCCAAGAATATGCTGCATGTAAAGCGGGCTGTGGGCAAGACGTGTGGAGCCCCCGTGATTCTTTTTTCATTTTCCTACTTTGAATCATGACATGAGTATAAGAAATAGTTTCCTTTTTTCTCAACTCTACTACAAAAGAAAACAAAACCAAAACAGTGTAAATGGAATGCTAAACGGAAACTCACACCTGGCCTAGAATAAGAGCTACAAAAGGGAGTGGTGGGGCCCTGGCAAACAGGAAGGTACATGTTTGCAAAATGGCCATTCTTTTCAGACTGGCTTATTTCCCTTAGCAAGATGCATTTAAGTTTCCTCTATGTCTTTTTGTGGCTTGATAGCTCCAGGCATTCACCACATGCAGGCATGTGGGCCCAATGTGACCAGATCTTTCCATTTTCCAAGAGAAGTCCGAAATTCACATTTTAATGCAAAGTTTCCACAGTGTTAAATGTGGGAGATTGATTGAAAATTTTAAAGAATATTGTGTGGGGCATCAATACGAGAGGCCAAACAAAATAATTTTTGAGGCAAGATGTGGCTGGCTCATGGGCTCCCAGTTTGTGACTTCTGGTTATCTCTAAGACAGTCTTGATTTATACCTAAGGCGCTCCATATCACTCTGAAATATCCCGGTTTGGACAATAAGTTCTGTTGTCACCTACCTCTGATACACGAGGAGTACTCAGATGGCCTGGGCTCTATTGATCCATCAATTGACTCATTTGTTCATCCATTTATTCAATAAGCATTTATAGACTATCTACTCTGTGCCAGGTACTTTGCTAGGTGCTGCTGAGCCCTCTCTTTAGTCTTTCTTTTTTTTTTAAATTAGTAGACTTTATTTTTAGAGCAGTTTTAGGTTTACAAAAAAACTGAGCAGAAAGTACAGAGTGCTCTCATATATTCCCCTCTCTCTTTCCCTGCAGGCAGTTTCCCCTATCATTAACATCTTGCACTAGTATGGTACATTTGTTACAGTTGATGAATGTTGATAGATTTTTATTAACTAAAGTCCACAGATTACAATAGGGTTCACTCTTTGTGTTGTACAGTTCTATGAGTTATGAAAAATGTACATGTTATGTATCTACCACTACAGTCTCATATAAGAATAGTTTCACTGCCCTAAAAATTCCCTGTGCTCCACTGATTCATCCCTCTCTCCCTTCCCCTGAAGCCTGGCAACCACTCATCTTTTAATGTCTCTGTAGTTTTGCCTTTTCCAGAATGTCATATGATTGGAATCATACAGTGAGTAGCCTTTTCAGACTGGCTTCTTCCACTTAGCAAGATGCATTTAAGTTTCCTCCATGTCTTTTTGTGGCTCGATAGCTCATTTCTTTTTGGCATCAAATAATATTCCATTGTCTGGATGTACCACAGTTTATTCATTCACCTACTGCAGGACATCTCGGTTACTTTCGAGTTTTGGCAATTCTGAACAAAGCTGCTATAAGCATTCATGTGCAGGTTTTTGTGCGGACTTGAGCTTTTAACTTATTCAGGTAAATACCAAGAAGAGTAATTGCTGGATCATATGGGAAGACTATGGTTAGCTTCGGAAGTAGCTCTTGAACTATTTTCTCAAGTGGCTGTATCATTTTGTATTCTCATTAGCAATGAATGAGAGTTCCTGTCGCTCTACATCCGTGTCAATATTTGGTGTTGTCAGTGTCTTGCATTTTAGCCATTCTAATAGGTATGTAGTGGTATCTCATTGTTTTAATTTGCAATTTCTTAGTGAGACATGATATCAAGCATCTTTTCACATACAGTCTCTGACTTGTGATTTTTCAACTTTATGATGGTGCAAAGCACACTCCCTAACAATGTCTGGATAAACTCACTGTAAGTTGAAGATACCATTGGTTAAAAACATACTTTCTACTTATATTTTCAGCTTATGATGGGTTAATTGGGACGTAACCCCATCATAAGTAAAGGATCATCTCTACTTTCTTGCCATCTGTATCTCCTCTCTGGTGAGCTCCCTATTCATATCTTTTGCCCATTTTCAAATTAGCTTGTTTGTTTTTTTATTGTTGAGTTTTAAGAGTTCTTTGTATATTTTGGATACACTTCCTTTACTGAATATGAGTTTTGCAAATATTTCTTCTAGTCTGTGGCTTGTCTTTTTATTTTCTTAATCTTCAGTGTTTTTAATGTAGAGCAGCATAGTCCAATACAACTTCTCGGATGATGGAAATGTTCTGTATCTATACTGCCCAATATAGTAGCCACTAGTCACATGTGGCTATTGAGTACCTGAAATATGCCCAGTGCAATGAAGAACTGAATTTTAAATTTTATTTAATTTTAATTAATTTAAATAGTCACATGTTGCTAGTGGTGACTGTATTGGATAGCAGAGACATAGAACAGTTCTCTTGTGCCTTTTTTCCCCTTCATGACATTGACTTGGAGAGGTCATCTTTATTTCCTCCTCTGTTTACAGCCTTCCTTTTCAGTCCATTAGCAAGTCCTATGGCATCTACCTCTAAAATATATTCCAAACCCACCCACCTCTCTCCATCCTTCACTATAACTTCACTCCAAACCCTCTCATGGACAATTCTAATAGCCTCAAAACTGGTCTCCGTGCTTCCCTCCTTGTCCCCTACAACCTAGTCTCTATATAGCAGCTAGAGGATTTTGTTAACACAGGTCAGACCACATCATTCCTATGCTCAAATCCTCTAAGAGCCTCCAATCGCACCTAGAATAAGATCCAAGCTACTCACCTGCAAGATCTGGTCCCTTGTTTCCTGTCTCCTACCACTATCCTCCTCGCTTACATGGGTCTTCTTTGTGTGGCTTGAACACACGATTCATTTTCTCCTCTTAGGGCTTCCCTCTTCTTTGCATTTGCTGTTCCTTTTGCCTGGAATGCTTTGTTCCTGGATAATCTCATTTCTCACTCATCACCTCTGTCACCTTGAGTTGGGGTCTCAATTCAAAAGTCACCTCTAAGAGGTCTTAGGGCCACTGAAGCTAAGTAGCCACCTCCCTTCCTTTTCTGTCACATGATTCTGTTTTATTTTCTTCAATCCACTTAGTGCACTGAAAATATCTTGTGTGCTTATTTATTTGCTTGCTGTCTGTCTCCCCTTACAAACTTTATGTGGGCAGGGACTTTGTCTGTCTTGCTCATTACTGTTAGCACCCTCAACAGAGCCGGGCGCATAGTAGGTGCTCAATATCTAGTCATTGAAGGAACAAACATCTGGAGAGCTATAGGGTAGCTGATCAAGCACTTTCCCATTCAATCCACAGAGGCTTAAAGCTTGGTCATTGCTCTTAAAGACCTTATAAATGTGGCTGAGGTGAGCAAACACATGCCAACGAAAGGAGAATCAATGCTATCAGGCTAGGTGGCAAATGAGTTCTGAAGACAATTAGTGTCATAGCTGTTTGGAGGAATGCTGGAGTGATCCTAGAACCCTTGGTGGCTGAGTGGCACCACAGAGGAACAGAGAAGTGAATTTAGGACCGCTGAAAAGTGTTTCTAAAACTACTGTCATGTAAGTACCTCTTTCAGGAATGTTGTCATATCTTTCTAATATCTGTATTAATAGTCACCTAATATTTTCCTTTGTATCAACTCACTTTTAAAACTTTAATGCCTCTTTTGGCCTCATCTATGATAAGCAGAAATAATAATAATAAAAAATAACAGACTTGATATGCTTTAATACATTTTAAAACATACATTAAAATAAATATGACTATTAAAACTAAAACCGTCAGCCAGGCACAATGGCTCATGCCTGTAATCCTAGCACTTTGGGAGGCTGAGGTGGAAGGATTGCTTGAGGCCAGGAGTTTGAGACTAGCCTGGGCAACATAGTGAGACCTCGTCTCTACAAAAAATAAAAAAAATTAGCCGGGCATGGTGGTGCATGCCTGCAGTCCCAGCTACTTGGGAGGCTGAGGCAGGAGGGTCACTTGAGCCCAGGGTGAGCTGTGGTGAACTATGATTGCACCACTGTACTCTAGCCTGGGCAACAGAGAGAGACCCTGTCTCAAAGAAGAAAAAAATTGAAAATGTCTTTGTGTCACCTCAAATTGTCTCTCACACAATTTGAGAAAAATCACTGTAGGGTTCACTCTTGGGCAGCTGGTGCCCAAGTAGCTCTCCCACCGTCAGCCTTCGGTATCTGAGAATCTTGGATGGTGTGCACCCCAGCCTCCGTCCAGCTCCCTCAGCCCAATCTGGTCCACTTCTCTGTCCATTTATTGCCCAAGGCTT